>LPNX010709055.1:660469-686969 GCA_001517045.1 Pseudotsuga menziesii
TACATTGTATGTGCATGTATGAATTCATATATATGTATTCATAATTACGTCGTTAGGCATTTTTCTCTAAGAAGTTTTGTTTGAAACCATTGTTCACTTCATTGTCCCTCCTGCATATCTGATGATGCCACATGTTTTCCTCCTTGACTGCACATTGTCCAACGGTTTCGACCTTTGTCCACTAGTTTTCTGCCTTCTATCATTTCGATTTTTGTTAGGCCTAATGTAAGATCTGAATCATATGCCAGAGGCTACCCAGAAGCCATAGGTTGTGGTGCCAATGAAGTCAGCTTGTTCAGCTGAAGGAAATCTTTCTCTAGGAAATGCTAATTTTCGCGATGAGAACGTCTAGGATTCAAGTTCCAGTTCATCGGTGGCAATTGGAAATACTGCAATGTTTGTTGATTGTGAGGAGTACTAGATGAGCCAAGTTTGTCCGTCTGAACACACAGAGATTGATGCAAGATAATCACAGGAGAATGTCAATGGCCCAGGATCTGAAGCCCAAGTTCAACCTGGTAAGATCTTCAGGTTTTCTTCTAGTAATATTATGAAAGGCAATTGCACGGAGGTAAGTAATGGGGTTAACAATGGAGGATTAGGATGTACGGAAATAATAACTAGACATTTTTTCCAGTTAGTCAGGAGTTCGAATCTTAGGTCATGATCCCTGAGCGACCTCAGCTCCCAAGGGGTCAATGGGTGGGGATTACATTTCGTCAAGTGAAATCATTCAGGACACTAATGCCAAAGGAGGGTACACAACCCATCAAGAAGAGCAGACGTTACCCACGCTCTAGGAGTTCACAGTGTTGTGGTGTTACATTCTACAGGAGGACTGGAAGATGGGAATCTCACATATGGTCAGTATCAAAACCTTCTTCGATCCATTTTTAATTCTAGATTCAATAACAATGGAACAACAGATTGGTTGGTCACACTATTGCCAAGAATTGATTTTATAAAATTACAGTACGTGGGTAGTGGTGTTCGAATATATGCTTTGTGTCCTTAAAATGGGATGTTATAGGGTCAAATTTATGCATTATTGTCAACTGAATGCCATTTATTAATAAGACGCATTTTGGCTGACAGGAATTGCGGGAAACAAGTCTATCTTGGTGAGTCAATAATTGTTCATATTTTTACTTAATGCCTCAGCCATTGAAGTTCAGTTAGCTTTTGACCCGCACAAAGTATGGATTGTTTTATTGCTTTAATGACTATTCCCTTCCCTGACTCTGCAATGTTTCGGGGTCTGTGTTTTACAACTATAAAAATGTGCACACTTAAAAAGTTGTTCAATTATTTTTAACAACATTTTGATGGGCTAATACAAAATTGATGTCTTGAATTTGAAGATGACTTTGGCACTAATCTTGCTTAAGTAATATGAGTGAGGTTTTATTCTTTTAATGAATGAATAAACGATGATGTGGGCAGAGAAGACAATATGAATGAACCAAGAACGGTATTTTCTCGTGAGAATTGCAATGACAATGAAATTTATTTTTCATGGAGGCTGGAGGATGTTGGATGAATTGAGGTTAAACTTTTGTAAAGGTATTTAGAATGGAACTGTTTGTGTAAACTAAAGAATTTGTCAATTATACATCTCTGTTGTTTGAACTCAATTTTTTTTTCAATTAATTTAGAATATGATTTATTTTTTGATCCATTTATGAAAAGTTTCATATACAATTTCTCTTAGCTAAGAATTGTTGGCAATGTATAAGTTTTATCCTTGTGTGGATTAGATTAAAAGCATATCTCAAACCTTTAATGGCATGCTATTTATTTCTAGTTGCTGTAAGACTGTGTGGGATGCATTTCAGAAATCATATAACGTATCTTTTAAGGGAATTTTTTGCAATTTTTAGGAAATTTTATTTAATGGCAATAACAATCCTGAGGTGGAATGTGCAGCAGTTCTAAAAATTCATAATTAGAGTACAAGTTGATCCTATCTTCTCTATTTCCTGTTTCTAACATTGCCCATATTGATTTGCAGCTGTATGATGCTTACGTCATTATTCATCTAAACTTGTAGCAATGGGGTCAAATTCTCATCGAGCTTTACAAAGACAAAAGGATAGACAGATTATTCTTTCAACCTCCGCTCCAACAAATGACACTTGTAGAGAGGTATTTGGATTTCTTTGTTTACTAGTCTCCTATTTTTGTACGCACCCTTTTTCTTTTAGAGTTGGGTTTCCTTTACAGATACGAGGATATGCACACTAGAAAGAACTGAGCGCAGTTGTTTAATTTTCCCTCAATGTTTTGTTCTATGTGAATCATCTTTAATTTTCTTTAGGTTGATTCAGTTCAACAACCTGCCACCATCTCAAATGCTGGATTGGAGAAGGAAACAAAATGGGAATCTGGGGATAGAAACACTTCAGTTGATGTTTTCAAAGTATACAACTACATCAAGATCTCTGAATAGCAACAGACTATGAGTGTGTATGTTGTCTTAGCTCTAAAAAAAGAGTTATTCCCAGCTCGTATTCTGGTTAATGAGACAGAGCATGAACAATAATCCTCATGGAAAGAGGTAGATTGTTTCTTGAGAAAAATCATAGAGGAGAGAGGCATATGGTAGGGTAAGGAACATGAAAGAATCAAGGAAATGATCTGAACTATGAAGGAGGAACTGCACAATGAAAGGAAAGAAAAGAGAAAGATGGAAATGCTTAATGGAAAACTAGCAAAGGAGCTTGCAAAGGCTAAAATTACGATAATGATATCTTTGCAAGATCTTAAGAAGGAAAGGAAGGCAAGGCAGTTCATGGAGGACGTATGTGATGAATCGACAAGAGAGATTGGCGAAGACAAAGCTCAAGTGGAACAACTAAAACTGGAACCTATAAAAGTGAGGGAAGAAGTTGACAAAGAACACAAAATGCTCCAAATGGCATAGGTGTGGAGTGAAGGGAGGGTTTAGATGAAATTAATAGAAGCAAGATCACATTAGAATAGAAGAGTTATGCTTTAGATAAACTACGAGAAGATTTGGAAGCATTTATAAATTATAAAACGACATCACAAGGAAATGGTACAGCCTCTGTAGTTGCTACAGATATTCAAGACGCAAAATTACTCAGATAGGCTGTGAGTTCAATACAGGTTCAAGATATTAAGGAGTTCTCTTATCAGCCTCCAAATTCAGAGGATATTTCTCTGCCTTTGGAGATTTGAACCCCTTTAAATTTAACAACGAGATATATGATGCTAGGATTGGATGGGATCTAGAGGATGGTTGTTACAGCCCCAGGAGTCATACCTCTAAAATCCTTACCGCAATTCCTGAGAGCCATGGATTCAATAGAAATTCAATAAGAAGCCATCAAGATATAAGAATTGGAGAAGAAGGGCACACACTTGCCATGGAAGAAGAAGAGGAAAGAGAGGAAGAAAGTGACCGGGAGCAGGAAAGTCAAAGTGAGGGAGATGAGCAAGAATCGAGAACTTCTCCTCGAGAGAGAGAAACATCTTTGAATGGAGATGTAGTAGATGGTAGATATACAAAAAGTGGAACAAATTGGGAAGAGACTGAATATTCTACCATTTTCATAACAAAAATTGATTCCTACCTTACTAAAGAAGGGAAATTGAAAACAAAAACATTGTGGTTGTTTCGGCGGAGATATTCCCATCCTTGGAAAGGTTTGAGGGTGACGATAAAGCTCATCATTCAGAACAGGTAGGCCAAGGTTGCTGTGGTGCCAAGAGTAGCTGCCTTGGTCATCAAATCCCTCAAGGATCCCGAGAGAGATAGGAAGGAGACGAAGAACATCATGTATAATTGAAACATTGCCCTCGACGATGTCATTGAGATCGCTAGGGTTATGAAGCCAAGGTCCATGATGAAGGAATTGGCTGGGACGGTGAAGGAGATTCTATGCACATGCCTTTCCGTTGGCTGCATCATGGATGGAAAGGATCCCAAGGATCTCCAGATTGAGATTGATGAAGGAGAGGTGAAGATCCCTGAAGAATGAAGAAAGGATTTTAATTTGGTAATTGAAATGAAAGCCTTTTATTATTTCTGTTATTGGGAATTTGTTAGTTTGTTTAGGGTTTTTAATGTTTGAGAAGGTCAAAAACTAGAAAACGTTGTCCTGTTAATTTGTTCTAGGGCCTTGAGGGTTTTGAGACATTTAGGGGCCCGAGAGTTTGGTTTCAGGCTATGGAGGTTTTGAGACTTAGAGTATTTACATAATATATGTACTTGTCGATCCACTGAATGTTGAAATAATTTGTTGGAAGAGATTATTGTTCAACATTATAATTAGGGTTTTCTTATTTAATTGTTTCATTACATGGATTGAAGTATGTTATTTTCATGTGGGTAGGTTATGATAAGTTATTAGAAGCAGACTTTATTTGATGGACAGTGACAACTATGATATGGAGTTTTTTTTGTGTGTTTTTGTAAAGACTATTATTTATGTGGAAAAAATCATCTAAGTATATATACCTTCTGCCATAATGGCATCCACTAGTATTGGTTGGATCGACATTTCCAAAAATGTTACGTTTGAAATCGTTTCTAGGTGAAACCCATTAGTAATAGAAAAAACATCAGAAACGCCATTTCCATTTCCAACGTCTTTTTCTTGTTTCTGGGTGGGTAACGTGTTGCTGGAGAAACCCACCATATTTTTGTAGAACCCCCAGGAGAAATAATGTAGATAACATAAGAAACATGGTCCATCTTTCTAGAAATAGTTCGCTGTTACCGCCTACAATTTTCCAAAAAAATTGAGAAAAGCACAAAAGAATCAAGAAGGAAAAAGACAACTATAAACCTAAATGATACAAACATTTTAGATACTAAGCCATCGTTTTCTCTCATATAGTGTATCTGAAGCCTGCTACTGATGTCCGAGCAGTGTGAACAATGTGATTCACAAAGGCTGCTACCAAACAGTCAAGTCCAAGGGTGACAAAGGCTGCTACTTTATAGTCAAGTCTGAGAGTGACAGTTTGCTATTGAAGTCTAGTCTTCTGGTAGAAACCTCAACTTTTGAGGTTGGTTTCACTTTTTGTTTTCTTCTTAGATTTTAATTTATCAATGTATATCATTGCAATTGGGTTATGATCTATCGGTGTTATACAGATTCAGTAGGAGACTTTGATTTTTTATATCTGGACATTGAGTTTCTACTAGAATGAAGAAATTTTATGGACTGGGTTGTTTAATTTTGCTTATAGGAAAGTTAGATTGCCTTGTATTATATAGTGGTTTTATTCCAGTGGGATATTGGATTTCAGATAAGATTTGGATGATTTTTCATAGACTATAGGTGTAAGTTTTGATTACCTTGCATTAGTTATCTCTTATCATGTTTCCTTAAGAGTGCTATCGGACTATTGCAGTTTACTTGGATTAATAATTATAGAATGTTTTTTGATTGCTCTGTATTAGACATTGTGTTATTGGTGTTGATAAGAATTTTGAGTATCCAGTAGTAGAGACTGGTTTCCAACTGGGTAATTGGATTTAGTTTGGTTACTAGGAGATTTTGGGCTATTGAAGTTTTCTTAGATTGTGAATATGACATGATTTCTCTATATCAATCACTGATTTGTATTCATGGATTGTTGCCCTTGATAGGAAATTTTAGTGGCTAATGTTAGATATTGAGTTTATTGCAATGGGGTAACTGGATATAGTTTGATTGCTTGGATATTTTGCGCTATTGAAGTTTTTACTTAGATTGTGAATATATTTTTATTTCCCTATATTGGGCATTGGATTTATCGATTGTTGGCTTTGATAGGAATACCGAAGGTCCGTTAAGACCTATTAAATAAGTGACTGTAGAAGTCTAATATTACATAAAAAGAAAACTTTGTTCTATTCTCCATTTAGGAGCAACATTAATGATAATACTAAACATTTTAAATCCGTTTGCATCAATATTATGGATTAATTTGGAAATTGATGGCCTTGAGTAAAAGAATGTAAACCATAAAGTTGATTTCTAGTGTCTGTTCCTGCGCTTAATGCTAATCCAGCGGGAAAATCATGTGAATAAATTAGATATCCTACAATAAGAACTCATGTGGTCATTGTAAGTATTAAGGTTATTTTATTTTTGTGGCAAAGTTGTACATACTACTTCTAAATATTTAAACCGTCTTTGTATGTTTGAATTGGTTAACTTGTGGTCTAAATATGAAATTTTAGTGGTAGTCACAGTTCACGGGAGCCTTACAAATATGTCTGCATGCAATTATGTGTAAGTTATGTATTGTAACACTTACAGAAAAGAACAAGAGATTAAGAAACCTATGTGCATAGCATATTCCATCCATTCACACCTACATTATATTTCTCTTGTTGAATATGCTTCCACCATATTCCCATGTAAGATTTTGTTTCACTTTGATTAATACATGAAATTTTATTGGTACAAATCCTGGGTATCATGTTGTATGCATTTATTTTGATGTCACAAATATATATGTAGCTAAAAGTATTTATTTGGGTGCTGAATCAACTTCGTTCCAACTTGAGGAATTGAATTGAATTCTGTAGCTAAAAAGCCTCATAAATACAAAGAGTAGTAGTGCTACTAGGGGGAAACTGGGTTAGAATGAAAAGAGGGGGGTTTTCCACAGGCTCTATCTAATATGTTTTGTTTGCAACTACAATATTAGACCGAATAATGAAAATTTGGGAATAGAAGCACAAGTTGTTGGCTTATTTGCTCAGTCAATTTGAATATATGATGGAAAACATGTATATAAAGATGTGGTTATGTTTAAGGGAATGACGATGATGAAGGGAAACTCTTGTTTTGCACAGTGAGTAGATTTTGATTCTTTATGAAATAATGGCATGGGATAATGATGATAAAGGGGAACTCTTTTTTTCACAGTGAGCTGATTTTGATTTTTGTTATAAAATAATTGCATGGTATTGAATTAGTCAACCGTTGTCCAGCAAATCAACGTGTTATGTTTCCCGGATAAGGTAACTCACCAATATTTGAAGGCCGATCAGGATATAAAGAGAACCTTACTGGAATCTATGTGATAGATTTATAGTGGCACAACTGGAAGATGTAATAGACCTTTATAATGGTATGATGGCACAACTTTGTTCTTTGTTGATGCTAGCTTGTTCCTTTTATGTTGTCAAGACTGGAAATTACAAGTTGTAGAAGGTAGTGTTTCAATGATAGAGATCTCATGTCTTCATAAACTTGTAAGATGATTTTGCTTTGATGCATGTGCATGGATAGTTCTTTAATTGTGCCAAGGATACTAGAAATCTATGGGATAGATTTTTAGTGGCACAACTAGCAGATGCAACAGACCTTGATAATGGTATGATGGAACAACTTTGTCCTCTGCTGACGCTAGCTTGTTCCTTTTATGTTGTCAAGACTGGAAATTCCAAGTTGCATAGGGTAGTTTTCCAATGATAGTGATCTTATGTCTTCAGAAGCTTGTAAAATGCTTTTGTTTTGATGCATGTGCTTGGATAGTTCTTTAATTGTGCTAGGGATACTTTTCCCTTTTGTCATTTTTATTCTTCATCTTTCATCACTTATCAATATAAAGTATACCAAAGGCTGGATCCTCTGAAATAAGTGACTGTAGAAGTTTAATATTACTTGAAATGAGAACTTTGTTGTTTTCTCCATTAGGAGCAGCATCAATGATGATGCCAAACATTTGAAATCTGTTTGCATTAATATTATGGATTGATTTGGAAATTGATGGCCTTAAATAATTGGTGTGAATTATAGAAGTCATATCAAGTGTCAGGTCCTCTGTGGAATGATAAACCAAGGGAAAAATCATTTGAATAAACTAGAAATATTACAGTGGAAAGTCATGATTTGAATGGGGGGGAATTATCTATTTTGAATGGCCATTTTAGGTAGGAGATTGAAGGTATTGTAGTAGTTTCATTCTTGTGGCAAGGCCATACATGCTGATTCTTTATATTTAAAAGGTATTGAATTGAAATGGTTAGCTTACGTTTGTTGTTTGGATATGGGATTTCACTGGCAGTTATAGATCACGAGATATTTACAAATATATATGCATGCATATGATTATATTAACAATTTCAGAAAAAAAATAGAGATGAAGAAACCTTTCTGCATAGGGTATTCCATCATTGCACACCTATAATATATTGCTCTTGTTAAACCTACAGACTACCAGATTCAAATGTGAGGTTACAGGTTACGTTGTTTAAACTTTAATTCTTGAACTTGTGTTTTATATACAAAACCCAGATATATGTTGAATGCATTCGTTTTGGTGTCACAAATCTATTTGTAGCTAAAAATATATCTTTGGTTGATGAGAAACTTTATTCCAAATTGAGGATTTAAATTCCTGAGATATTTGGTATGTAGCTCTTAGTCAATGGTTTGCAACAATTCCATGATATTGAAACTCCATAATTCTCATAAAAACAACAACACATTCTATCTCCATACATCGTCCCATCATTGATGTCTCCTATTCTATTAACTTTAAGTGTTTGTAAGCTTTTATATGTGGCATCTATTTCATTTTTTTAATTTGTAATATTAAAATAAATTGCACACACAAACCTCTTTGCTCTTTGGTTGCATAATAGATTAGTCATTAGTTTCAGTTTCCATCCAGGGTTTGCCTTAGTGTGTAGAAGAAACTCATTAACAGTTGATCTAAGTGCAGACATGAAGAACATCAATTGATTCCTATTTAGTGAGTGACTGGGAATACTTGGATAGAAATAAACATAAAAATATATGTAGCAAATCAGTGTAGTAGATTAGGTAATGATCAATGGTTAGATTCAGTTAACCTACAGACTTATTGAAGGGATGATTGGCTGTTCTATGGAATATTTTTTGGAATTTTCAACATGATGAGTATTCATGTATGAAGGTTTCTACAGTTAGTCATAATGTAGTGAGTCCAAACATAATTCAATTCCAGATAATTTCACTACATGAGTATTTTTGTAGCTAAACTGTATTTGTATTTGTACTATGTGATTATGATTGCCACACAGGTGCATCATGAGAATATTTTTTCGATAGAACCCATAAATATGTTGGATATTGTAATTATTCCCACCAACAAAGGTACATGACTCTGAATATTAACTATCGAAAAGATTTAAGTATTTCCCTTTACAATTAGAGAAAGAATCATGTGCTTTTATTGGCATTTATTGTGTGATTTGTTCATGACTTGCAATATGTCATTTCAAAATAGTTGTAATGACTTATGTTTCAATTGTAATCCATCTTGAAAAATGGACGTGTGATGACCATTCAAGTATTCCTTGTGAACTTTGTGGCAAAATGATTTATTTGATAAAGTGCTTACCATTTTTTTATATTTCTCGTGAAATACATATATTGGGAAAACTGTTGGGAACTTCCCCTAATATTGAGGATGGCACCTAGGGTAAACCAGATTATTTAGGGAACACCATTGCAACAATATACTCGTTAAGGGCTAATCATGTCACTTGTGGGAATTGAACCTGGGTGTGGAGGATAACACTACACTGCCCAACCATCCTTGGTAGACCCAATTAACAAAGCGTTTTCTTATCTTTGAATGCCATGTGAACTATTTAGTATCATCTTTTTGTACCCTTTGGCAATTTTTTGTCCCAAGGAAAACATCACGGGGAAACCATAAGGATGCTTCCCCACATTCGTGGATGACATCACTAATAAATTTGTTAGCAAAGACTTGTGTACCTCACCCAAGGGGATTTTAACTAGGAACTTGTTGGCATGGCACTATCCAAATGCCCAACAATGTAAGGTACAATCAATTGAGATAGCCCCTTCGGCTAATACCCATTGGAATTTTACTTCCACTACAACTAGATTTATATTTGATTTGAACATTGTTACCTTCTATATTCTAATGGGCTGCTATTTTCCTTAGTTTACAAGTTCGTTCTTGATAATATAAATGAAAGAGCCACTACTGTAATTAGCATCGATACATGGAATCAATGGATGCAAGAAAAAAAGAAAGGAACCTCATTCTTCATTGTTAGAAACATGGGACAAATTCCCCATTACATATTTCACATCATCACATAATAGATAGACATCACGCTCCTAGTGGATAAACTTTTGGGGTGGAAAACTCCACTTTAACCAAATATTTCATTATAGGATTTCATAGTGTGTTTACATTTACCACATTTTATAGGTATTGGCTAGATCATCTAACCCTATCCCTAACAACAATTGTGAGCTAGTTAAGAACCCACTAATTATATACAATCGATGGCATCAATGGCCACTAAAGGGACTACTAAATAACCACATTAACCACAATTGTGGGTTATAATTTAAGGGCGATTCACAAATGATCATAAAGTCGATCCAGTCTGGATTTTTTGAGCACTCTGTTGTTTGTGCGCTTTGTTATGTTATGCATCTGCCCTGAGTGTATTATCAACTCTCTCATAGTTCCTGATATGAGGGAAAGGGCATGTGTTTAGAGAGGTATCATGAGGGCTCAGGAATATGGAAGCATTTCTCCCTCAACAGAGGGAATGGTTTTAGAATCAGAGTGTTTGATGTATGAGTTGAAGGGAGAATAGAGGAGCTCTATTTGAGGATGGATTTGCAGGATGAGAAGCTTTAGAAAATAATGAGTTGGCGAGAGCATTTGGCCCAGCTTTGGTCTCCTCCATTTCTGGTCTCGATGGTGGTACTCACTGTTTCTGAGATAATCCTCTCGCTAGGAACCTAGCTTTATATTGCTCAAAGGCAGGTCATTTTATTATTAATGACTTTTCATACAACTCATACAGAACCTCATATAGAAAAATGCCATTATAGGAGGAGCCAAAAATCATACAGAACCTCATATACAACTCATCCAGAACCTTATATTACTCCCTGGTTGGAATGGATGGATCTACAAGGCCTCTTGCGCTGACAAAAGATCTTCCATAAGACCTTTGATGCTTTCTTTGAAATAGTAATACAAGAACACACAGAGAAGAATAAGGATGACAGTGCCACCAACAAGAATTTCATGTATGTAATACTAGGACTGATGGAGAACGATGATATGGAGATCAAGATCACTCGAGACAACATCAAGGCTGTCATTTTTGTAAGTTCATGATCTCTTTGTCAATATTAACAATTTCGGGATTAAGATGAATAATATGTACTGACAATGGCAACGACCTGCTGTTTAAGACTTATTAATCATCCTCTAATGTTATCGATCACACTAGCCTGCAAACCATTGTGAAGAAATTTTGTGACCATTATTTGGTTTTATATTAAATTGCAGGGTTTGATTTTGTAATTTTTTGGTGAAAAATGTGAATCGAGGATATGCTGGGAGCTGGAACAAACGTGTCCTATGCGACCTTAGAGTGGGCGATGTCTAAAATATTGTTAAATCCTTCAATGATGAGGAAAGCGTAGGAGGATCTTGAGAGCGTGGTGGGACTTGAACAAAGGGTGGAGGAATCAGTACAACCGCATGGTATAACTGCCACGCCTATGGGAATTTCTTGGTGATAGAGCCTTGTGCTAGGTTTAAAATGTTCATCAACATCTGTATTTTTGGGTGTAACACAAACCTTACATGGTATCATAGCTCTGCTGCTAGGACAAAGGAGCATCGGTATTCTTTATTTGCAAGTACAGAAGATTGAAAATCATGGGAAGAATGGAGTTTCCAAAGGAATATATTCTCACACCATACATTTAATTTCCATGGGAATAAAATATGGAGATCTTTATTCGAAGAAGAGGATTGTATAGGATTTCCATGGCCACGAAGGTTGAGCCTACAACAACCATAGAAAAGTCCAAATACCTCATTCAGATGGATAAGGCCTACAGAGCCCTCTCCATGAACATCTCCCCTGAGCTTCTTTTCCATATTTCTTCTTGCAAAACTCCCAATGAAGTTTGGACCACCATGAAAGGACTCTTTGGCAAGCAAGATGAGATGAAAGGCCACATGCTCGAAGTAGAGCTGCTCTCTTTCGATCCATGAAGCTTCGACAATATACAAGATTTCTTCACAAGATACAAGGATTTGCTGTTGCAACTCAAGGGCTATGGGGTTGATAAATCTAAAGAGGAAACATAGATGGTTCTATCCATTCTCTCCAAGCTTGGACTAGAATACTCTATTTTTTTGTTCTGAACATTTCATTCAGTGAGGCTCACCTCTGGTAAGAATTGGACCATGCCCACTCTTGATGCTTTTATTGAATCTCTAAATTAGGAACAAAACACACTCATTAGTGTGGGAAAAGTCAAGGGATCCAAGGAACATGCTCTTGTTGTGGATTATGAGAGTTGTAACCCAAAATAGAGATCTAAAGACAAAGGAAAGGTACATGCAAATCCAAATAAGGAAGGGAACACCAAACCCTTCAACGATTCCTCCAGATCCAAAGTTGAAAAAGGGAAGAAAGGGGATAAATGCACATACTATTAGAGAGGATTCCATATAGAATCCTCATGCATGAAGAAGCAGCTAGATTAGATGGCCCAGATACTTCATAACCACAACCTTTGGGATCATATTCCAGAGGGCACAAAGAAGAAGCCTAAATATCATGCTTCAGGGAAAGGTAACTCTAGCCATTCTTTGATTGCCATTAATTCATCTCCATATGCTTGGATTGTAGATTTAGGCACATTTCATCACATGGATTCCACCAAGGAATTCTTCTCTTCATTGGATGCATACAAAGGTCCTCCTATACTCATGGGGGATGATTCTCCTGTCAAGATCACCGACAAGGGAATAATTGAACTCAATCATGGTGGCTTTGAGAATGTGCTACATGTTCCAAAATTATTGGTGAATCTTCTTTTCGTTTATTAGATTACTCATTCTAGCTCAGAAAAGAGAGTTTAATTCACTCCTGATGCTGTGAATATATTCAACATACAAATCAACTCTAAAGTTGCCACTGTGAGGTAAATCATTGATCTAGGCTTTACAGCTTTTCTGAATTCATTGAACGAGATTATTCCTTATTACTTACGCATGCTGATGATAGTAGTAGGTTATGGAACAAAATATTTGGTCATCTTAATTTCAGATACATCTAGCAACTCTAATTGGTTCAATGGAGGGAGGGATTAAGGAAACACTTCTAAATTCGATGAAGGATCAAACCTGGATAGATAGAGATAGATGGATTTACAATTGACTGCAATTGTGAAATCAATAACATAGTGCCCCATATTAAAGGAAACATTATTCTCCTCTCCAACCCAATGAAAATATAGTGTTGTTCAAATCGGTGTTGAACTGGTTCATTAGGGAAATCGGGAGTACAACAGACCTAGAATTCAGTACACATAAATAATGGTCCTTCCAATACGTGCCAAAACTCATTCTCCTCGTAAACGACTACCCAATATACGTTATAAAAGATTTCCATCTACGGTTATAATTCTTAATCGGAACAAGTAATCCTCCCTCTATATGAAAGACGTGAATTCTATCCTGTTTCTTTTGAAAGGGAGGACCTATGGATGGAAAAGTGATATTCCATTGAAGAGGAAATGGATGCATTGTTCAACCCAATCCCTCTCCTTCTAGGATGGTTGAGCAAGGAAACCCAACTTTGAATCCTGGGTAATTGAATCTCAATATGTTCCATGCTAATGCATTTTGTATACATATAGTTACCTCCTATGGCCCTTGGTAGTAGGCTCATAGTTACAATGGTTTTTGTCTTCATGAAAAATATTGGTGACATTGAAGCTCTTTCCAAAGCATACGCATTTTCAGTGCTGGCATGGGAATCTAAGAAGGTTCCTCTCATTCAGAATCATGTTTTGGAGAGTCTTAAACTCTACCGGTCCATAGGTTATCATCGATTCCACTGAATTGATTTGATTTTAGATGACATGAGTTGGCATCTGACATTAGCTTCGGTAAATTGATGAACTCCCCCTTGAGTCATAATTAAAGAATTTTTTTATATGGTATTTGTCTATGAGGGAGGGGTGTTTCTAATTTTTATAATGTAAAGAAATTGATTTATTTATGTTAATTGATTCATGGTTTTTTGAAAGAATTTACTTTGATCTACGATTCTGCATTTCTACGAAATATTCTTTTGATATGTTTATAAATGGAAATGGAGCTCTCTTCTTCCACACATCCCCTTCACTTCCTCTTCTTCAAGATAACAATGTGTCTATTTTTTATGGAAACATCCTCTTGTCATATGTGATGTTTAGAGTACTTGGTATTCGATCATGTGGATTTTTTCGATTCCTAGGATGCAACATTTTTGGAAATGAACTCTCCATCGAGAGCTTGTCTGCACTTTGTCATGGTTAGAGCATGCCCAATTTTTTATTCAATAACAACATGGATAAATATACATATCATGCACATTTGTAGGTTCATGTATGCTATGTGGACTCATTTTAATTTGATCCCAAGGGTTAAAAGATACTGTTAAGTGTTTCATACACCCCACATAGGTTCACATCTCCAAGAGACATGCTTTTCTCCTGTTGGGTTTGTTATAGCTCAAAATGACACATATTTTCATATGACCACTTTCCAATGTTTTCGTCGCATGTTGACACTTCCATGACGACACTTCATGAAAAGTCACTAAAAAAACACATAACTTGGAGGACCCATATCTTTATTTTTGTAACTCCGTTTGACCTCATCTCTACACCATTAGAAATATATTTCTGTTAGATAAAACTTTCTAGAAGACACTAAAGTCTGAAAATGCCCCGAAATACCCTAAAAATGAGTTTTTTGTGTGTACACTACTTTCCTTAAGGCAAACCCACGTACGTATGTGACTTGCTCTATATAATACCCGCGTACGTACGCGAATTGCTATATAATAGTAATGTATGCCTTATGTACGCGAATTTCTATATTGGCAACCACGTATGCCTCCTCATGTACACGACTGTTGATTCTGCAACCCGCGTACGCCTCCTGAAAATGTCAAAAAACACGTCTTTTGAATTTCGGGTAGTTTGGGTAGTTATGCAACTAACTCCTTCAGTTGTAAATACTTTGTCTTCACCCCTAACTCTTCCTTAAGCATATAAATAGAGGTAGGGAGGTCCATGAGAGGAGACTTGAATCTTTGCATTGTTATGCTGGAGGATTTGGAGCTCTCTTTGCCCACACCTTTTCCCTAGAAGCATTCTCCTTGTGTTGCAGATCTTGGAGGTTGAGTTCCTTGGAGAAGAGAAGCAGCAGAACCAGATCAAGGTTTCATGAGGTGCCAAACTTGAAGAGAAGGTATACTTGTACTTGTTTTCAAGATTAATAAAGATGTGATGTCCTTCTTCCCAAATCATTGTTCAATGTTTGATTGAATCTTTGTTTATGATCATATGATGATGTTATTCAGATCATTTTTTCATGTTTATTTGATTATCATTTCTTTATATGTGGTCATAATGGTTTGAGGAAGGTATAATTCATTTTTCAGGTCTCTTGGAGCAAGAGGAGCAAGAGGAGCAATAAGAGGATTGAAGGGCTGCTTGGATCAACCTTCTTTTGACTAAGGTATGAACCATTATAATCTATAATATTGCTTGTATATACTTGCAGAAACATTGCATCCAGCTTTCAACCCCAGCATGTTGATGGCCTCTTAAACCCTAGCCATAGGATACTTTCCTTTACAACAGAACTGGCGACTCTGCTGGGGAAAGCCTTGTCTGTTTCGGGTTTCTCTTTATTTCTTTCAATATTTTGCATTGTTTTAGGTCGTTCTTGCCACTTAGGAACACTTTATAATTCTGATAGAACACCTCCCCTACCTTCTTAAGGCAAATTTTGACCTTTTTTGGGATTTTTTCCACCCATACGCGAGTTGCAGACTAAACAGTCACGTGTCTGGTTTGGTACACATGACTTTCTATACTATCGACCCGCGTATGATATGCGACTTGTTAGTGGTACAACCGACGTGTGCTTGTACACGCAACTTGCTGTATTGTGAACCCGCATATGACATGTGACTTGTCAGTAGTGAAACT
This sequence comes from Pseudotsuga menziesii, assembly GCA_001517045.1. Taxonomy (NCBI): domain Eukaryota; kingdom Viridiplantae; phylum Streptophyta; class Pinopsida; order Pinales; family Pinaceae; genus Pseudotsuga; species Pseudotsuga menziesii. Next base: position 676,501 of record LPNX010709055.1, read on the forward strand.
TGCGTATGCCCCTTTAACTAGTGTTTTTTCCTCTTTTATTGTTTTTTCTTCTGTTTGAAGGTTGGTTGGTAGGTCTTTTGATGTCCTCTGCAGGTGCATGACTCTAGGGAGTTAGTTTCATCCCTTTTGGTTGTTCTTTATCTATATGGTAAGCCCTTTTATAGCATTATGGTTTTCTCTTTGCTCTTTTCCCCCACCTCCTTTGCTTGGTATGATTTTTGGCTTATGTTTCTAGTCAGCCTCTGTTAGTGATCTTTGTTTGAGTTTAGAAGCTTGTTGGTGTTTGTTTCCTTCTTCTTTTGTTGGTTAACTTCACCATGCCAAAGTAGTTGACTTGTCTCTTATTCAAGCCTTCCTTCCAAGTAGGGTTTATACTGACTTTAGTTCATTCTAGAGTTTGTTTGGTGGTTGTATAGTAGAGTTCCTTTTGCTTAGTTCTTGTTATCTGCATAATTTTGTTTGTAGGTAGTTTTCTTTTGCATTTATAAAAGAAAAATAAAAAGAACGTATACTTGTTTTTGTTGCTTTCCCCCTCACCTCCTTCTTTGGCTTGACCTTGTTGGACAAGGTACTGAGCAACCTCTGTTTGTAGGTTTAGATTGATACTTGGGACTTCTTGACCTTTGTTTATGTCAGTGTTGTTGCTCAGTCTCTTCATTCCAAAGTTGTTGGCTTGTTTACCTTTGTGAGCCTTCCTTTCAAGAGAGGTTGATATACAACTTTAGGGAAACCTAGGGTTTGTTTGTGGGGTGTAGAGTAGTTGTCTATTTGCTTTGCTTACAGTACTTGCTTGCATTTAGGCTATTTTTTCTTTTGCATTTATAAAAGAAAAAGACAAAAACACATGTTTGCTTTATATGCACGTAGATTAGGTTTTTAGTCTAGATTGCATGGCATATCATTGTTTTTGAAAAAATAAAAATAAAAAGAATTTGTTCTTTTGTGGCTTTTGTGGCTTTTAAGTTTTCTATTTGAAAAAGAAAGAGAATAGTTTTTGCTTTTTGCATTTCATATCTCTTTGGTTAGTCATTTTGTTTCAACTTTGAGTCAAAACACCACATAAGTTTCACGCCATTTACCCTCTGACTAAAAACAACCCTTAAAATAAACGATATAATTTAAAAATTATTAGTAAGTTTTATTTTATAGGGTCATACACCAACTAGCTCAGGCTAGACTTTTGGATTAGGGAGTTTTAACTCTCCACAAGTATTTAAATCTGAGACGTAGTTGGCCAATCACTAGGTAAACCCTTTTCTATATTGATTGTATCTGGGAAGCTCCTCTCAAACGAGAGTTAAGTACGAGGCTGCGTGGAGGCTTGGACTGAGGAGATAACCCTCTGATTCCTTGTCAAAGCGTAGAACAAGGTTTTTGCGCATCTGGGGATTCTGTCTTAGACAGGGTTTTGGGCTTTGCTACTCTGCCCATGCGTACGAGCCAAGCTTGCGACTGTCCCCCCAGATTGTCAATATAGTTAAGGTAGCCTTTAGTCTCTTTGACATCTAGGGTTCATACACAGGTACACCGGAAGGCTATTTCTGGTTGACCTTGGACGGACTTGGAAGGTAACCCTGGTAGAAGGTGTGGGAGGGCGGTGGGTGATTCCTCCCCTTGTGCCTAAGAACATCTATAGGGATGCCAAGTAACTATCTATCAGCTTTCTTTTCGAAAGCGTATCTTCTACTCGGTTTGTCTGTTTGGCTTTAGGAATTTTTTAGTGAGTGCTATGTGGTTTGTCTGTATTTAGTGTGCCTTTAGGTGTGTGCTTTGTAATTTTGGTTTCCTATCAACCTCAGACTTTGTCTCCTGGTTTGAAACTATGTCTAACACCCCTTTGAACACCAACCAAGAGATCCCCATGCTGGGAACTCCTTGTACTATTCCTCTCATAGGGAATGTTGGTGTTCCCTTGATGGCCACCTTGAATCTACCTGGATTCACCCTAGGGCTACCGATGTGGTTGTTTTCCACTCCAACTATCCTGAATGATCCTGGTGCTTCTCAAGTAAGCTCCTTATATCAAGGGAATGAAAACGCTGCCTCCCCTTCACCTGTAGTTGATTCTCCTCCTCCTTCTACCTCATGTAGTGAAAGTACTGATACTAGTAATCGACAGTCTAAAAGGAGTAAAAGAAGGAGGAATAGGAAGAAGGCACATAAGCAAGGGGGCACCCATTCAACCTCTACAATTCAAGTTGAACCTCACCACCTAGCCTTTGTAGTTCATGCTGGGGACACCTATCCAACCTCTGCAGGTTATGTTGGATATAAGCACTCAACCTCTGCAAGTCAAGTTGATTTTCACCATCCAGCCTCTGTTGATCATGCTGGTGGGATCCTTCCAACCTTTCCAGGTCACATCGGATCTAGTCACTCAGCTTCTGTAGTTCATGTTGAGGGCACCCATTCAACCTCTGATGTTCAATTTGAACCTCCCCATCCAACCTCTGTAATTCATGTTGGATCCATCCACCTAGCCTCTGCTGTTCATGTTGGGGGCACACACTCAACTGCTGCAAAGCAGATTGATCCTAACCACTCAGCCTCTGTTGTTCATATTAGTGGTTCCCATCCAACCTTTGCAGGTCATGTTGGATCCATTCTCTCATCCTCTGCAAGTCATGCTGGGGGTAGTCTCTTAGCCTTTGCAAGTCATGCTGGGGGCAGTCTCTCAGCCTCTGGTGTTCATGCTAAAGACAATCCGTCAGCCACTGCGAGTCATGTTGACACTGTTACAAAGACTAATCATTCAAAACACAAGCCCAAGTTTCCTTGTAAGCTTTGTGAGGGAGACCACCTTACTTATAAATTCCCTTCTATCGTGGAGGTGCGAAGAGTTTGGTTTCATGGTCATCCCATTTTTGAACATTCTAAAGCTTTTCAACAACCAACCTCTCTTAGTCAGGTTGGACTCAGTCACCTAGCCTCTGTAGTTCATGCTGGGGGCAAACTCTCAGCCTTTGTAGGTCATGTTAAGAGAAAACAATTAACCACTGCTAGTAATGTTGACACCGTTGAGAAAACTGGTCGTTCGAAGTGCAAACTTAAGTTCCCTTGTAATCTATGCGAGGGAGATCATCTTACTCACCAGCGCCCTGCTATCGCAGAGGTGCAAAGAGTGTGGTCCAAGACTCAATAATTTCCTTCTCCTGAACAACCTATAGTTTCTCAACAACCTACTCAACCTTTGGTTGACCAAGTGGTCGAACCAATCTCGAATTTGGTTGATCCCACTCTTCTTTCAGAGAGTGATCTTGATGTGATTGAACCAATGTCATCTTTGTTCAATCCCACTCTCCCTTTAGAGAGTGAATTTCATGAAGCGGTTGAATCGAATTCAGTATCGATCAATCCCACTATTCCTTTGGAGTGTGAAGTGTCTTCTAGTCACATTTTCTTCACTGCTAGTTCAGAACTTACTGAATAAGGGGGCACTGGACTCGTTCCGGATCAACCCCCACCAAGCTCTCGGATTGCTTCCTTTGATTGGGGTAGCCTAGTTGAGCCGTACCTTCCTTCTGATGCACCTTTCCAGATAAAGGTCAAAGTTGAACCATACACAATTGCTCGTTGTCTTGTTGATGAAGGAGCCTCAGTTAGTATTTTGTCTGCTCGTGCTTGGCCAGGCATGGGATCTCCCAGCCTTGTGTCGACTACTAGTCAGTTACTGGCATTTGATAGAAGAACTTGTAGAGCCTTGGGAATTCTTGCTCAAACACCTGTTACTTTGGGTGGGAAGACCGTCTTAGTTGACTTCATGGTAATAGAAGACCCCTTGGACTTCAATATGCTCCTTGGATGTGATTATGTCTATGCCATACAAGCTATGGTGTCAACATTATTTCATGTGATGTACTTTAATCATGGTGAAGAAATTGTCACTATTGATCGGTTGGATTTTCTTGATCCATCTCCTGACCCAACTAGAGACCAGGTATTTCCTTTATCGATTCCCAATGTTTCTATAGACACTCCCCCACCACGGGTGAGCTATGTGGCCTCATGTCCTTTACGTTCAATTGCTACTGAGAAGTAGCCTCTGTTTTCATGCTTGATTTCTTGGGACTTGGTCCTAGCAGTTGACCAGGTGAGTCATTTTATATAGACTGTGGAGCTCTCTCTTCACTCTGTCGATCCATTTGAAAGTTTAGACATGTGTCCTATCTCGGATGATCTCCTTCCTTCGGATGAATTCTTCCTACATTCTTTGATATAGTATGATATTCTTTTGGATGTGGGTTCAGTTGTGACTAAGTCTAAACCTGAATTTTCTAGTAATCCTGACCTTTCTTCTTATGTTGGTCTTATTGAGTCTTTTGACTCTTCCTTCGAACAGCAAGTCAGTGATCCTGATGAGTTTGACTTTTTTTTATGAATTTTTAAACTCCTGTGATATTGAGTTTGTTCCTGCAGGCTCTATATCCCTTGTTGATTTTTGCTCTCCTTCTGAGGTTGATCTTATTGATTATAAACCCTGAAGACTTGGTGCTATAGAATCTTCTTCGGTTGATTCTACCTTGACTTTACTTTTGTAGAAGATAGCAAAGTCGCATGTGTTTCTGCCAAAGTGACCTACATCATATTTTTCTTCTTCTGAATATGATCCTGATGTTGTTGTTTCTTGGAGACATGATTCTCAGTTGGATTCACAACTTTTTACTGGCCTCGCCTTGTGTTTCAAGTCATAATTGCATTTGCATGTGCCTTGCTCGCGCTTATGAGCCTGATGCCGGCTTCCACACTTTTAGCTCGTTGTATAAGCCCTCATCTTTTTTCTCATTGTCGCTAAGCCTTGTATCATTTTGCTTTTGCAACTTGACACCTTTTACCCTGAGGAGACGTTCCCCGAGTGTCCTTATCTTGCTCACTTTCCTTGCATTATGCATAGGTTTGTTCCTTGCGCTTGGAACTAGTTTCTCCTGCCTATGACACTCGTCTCCTCGCATTTAGAGCATTCTTTCTGCTCTCCTTCGAGCTAATTAAAAACAATAAGGAGGTCACGAGTTGCCTTTTCTGGACTCGTTAAAACTTCATGGGAAATATTTTGAGTTTATTTAGGCCCAAGTTTGACTCCTCAAAATAGACTTGACTACCGAGTAAACTTGTCCATTCAGGCTCGTTAAGAATATGTGAATGGGCATCCACATTGGTGGTAGGTTATCTCTTTCTTAGACCATGTGGAATAATACGAGAAAGGAACACTCTCTTTTCTACTGAATTGAGAAGAGTATTCTCAGGCATATGTTTATCACTTTTCCGAACTTGAGGGACTAAAATTACGGAAAAGGAACCCCCAGTATGAGCTTAGTTTTCTCTTTTTCATGCTCTGGACCAAAACATGAAAAAGATTTCAAGTGTATTTTATGTCTTTGTCATGCTCGTTAAACCTTAAAGAACAAAGTATCGAGTTTATTGTTGTAAGCCCCATTTCTCGTAATCAAATGGATCTTTCCAAGTGATCTTGCCTTCCTTCACATTCGTAAAATTGAGGCTATATGCTGCTTTTGAAGGAGTGTTGGGTAGGTGGTAATTTAACCTTTTTCAGACCTTCCTGACTAAATACGAAAAAGGTGCGCCTTACTTCTTCGAAAGCTAAGAGAGTTCTTCTGTGGTTTGTTTTATACTTTTCCGGTCTCAGGAGACTAAATTGGACGAAAAAGCACCCCCTGGAAGGCTTCTTTGGAGTTTTCAGACTCTCTAAACTATGAAAACACCATCGAGCATGTACTAGTTCGGGCTCGTAAAATCCACGAATCAGTGCTTTATCAAGCATTCTTCTTTCTTTTCTTTGAGCTTGCCAAAAATGAAGATGGTCTCGAGTTTGCTTTCTTGGACTCGTTAAACCTTTACAAGAAAGAGGGGAAGGGAACTTCATTCACATGTTTTTTACATCATGGCAACAAGTCTTGTCTCCTTGAACAAAGCACTAGTTTTGAGTCTATCAACGATTGGGTCCTAGTTTTTTTGATCTCATCCCGATTCAAAGTTTTTACTCCTCCAGTTGGTTTATTTTCCAATTATATGTGGAATCTGTCAATGTCCCCTACATTGTAGATTTGTTTCGTTGGTCCTTTTTGTGTCAAAAGCTTCCTAAATCACTTTTGTGTCGTGCTCACTGTTCAAGGATTAAACCTTTATCGGCTATTCTGCAGTTGCCTTGACCTTTTGTGTCGTCCATTCCATGGTATTAGTTCATTACATCATGTCTTCAGTGTACTTGTCATGAAATTTAGTACCAATTCCAGATCCAATTAGTCTTTGACTAACCTCATGTTGGATGATGAAGGATGCCTTAATGCCTTCCTTCCAACGAATCTCTTCCTATTGACTACAACACATCTTGGTCTGGGAATGAGATTTAGAGTTTAGGACAGTACCTTGGGGATTGTTTTCATTAGTGGAAATTTCCCTTGCTATTGGGTAGTGGGAATACCTTAATGTATCCTACTCAATGGATTCTTCAAGTGTTCGACTTCAAGTCCTTGTAATCACACTTGTTAGAATGTACTAGGTACCTTGGGGACCATTTTCATTAATGGTGGTTTTCCTTGTGTTTGTTAACGGTTCTCATTATTGACGTGTAATCAAACAGTTTCCTCCATGTTCGACTTCAGCTCCTTTATTCGCATGGTTAGGATTCGTACCTTTTTTGGGCACGGTTTGGATTGAATACCTTAGGCCAACAATAGCATCGTCATTTTTCTATTGCCCAAGTTGCCAAGACCTTGTTACATTTTATATGACATTTTGCTAAGACATAGATCCACCTTGTATTTTTGTGGCTATGATCGATTATTGAGCATGGATCCACCTTGTTCATTTGTGGCCATGAATCCTTTAGATTTGATATGGCGCATTTTTGCATATTGAGAGACCATGATAGTTTCATCAGTTATACATATGTTGGATCCGCCTGTATCTTTATGGCGATGATTTGTATATGGACTTGTATGTCCCAGAGATCAGTTTTTTTTCTGACATTTATCTCTCTTTCAGGTACCTTTGTTCGAGCCTTTTGATCTTGGATTATCTGCTCTCTCCATACTCAGCTATTTCCTTTATAATGTATTTCAGCTATCATCTTCCCCTCTAACCTCACACATTAGGGGGCATCTGTTATAGCTCAAAATTACACATCTCTTCCTGTGATCACTTCCCTATGTTTTCGTCTCATGTTGACACTTCCACGACGACACTTCATGAAAAGTCACTGAATGTCACTGAAAAAACACCTAAATTGGAGGACCCATGTCTTGAGTTCTATAACTCTGTTTGACCTCATCTCTCCACTATTAGAAATATATTTCTATTAGCTAAAACTTTCCAGAAGACACTAAAGTCTGAAAATGCCTCGAAATACCCTAAAAATGAGTTTTTTGTGTGTACGTGACTTTCCTTAAGGCAAACCCGCATACGTACGCGACTTGCTCTATATAATACCTGCGTACATACATGAATATCTTTATAATAGTCATGTATGCCTTATGTAAGCAACTTTCTATATTGGCAACCCGCGTATGCCTTCTCGTGTATGCAACTGTTGTTTCTGCAACCCGCGTACGCCTCCTGAAAATGTCAACAAACACGTCTTTTGAATTTCAGGTAGTTTGGGTAGTTATGCCACTGACTACTTCAGTTGTAACTACTTTGTATTCGCCCCTAACTCTTCCTTAAGCATATAAATAGAGGTAGGGAGGTCCATGAGAGGAGAATTGAATCTTTGCATTGTTATGCTGGAGGATTTGGAGCTCTCTTTTCCCACACCTTTGCCCTAGAAGCATTCTCCTTGTGTTGCAGAGCTTGGAGGTTGAGTTCCTTGGAGAAGAGAAGCAGCAGGACCAGATCAAGGTTTCGTGAGGTGCCGAACTTGAAGAGAAGGTATACTTGTACTTGTTTTCAAGATTAATAAAGATGTGATGTCCTTCTTCTTCCCAAATCATTGTTCAATGTGTGATTGAATCTCTGTTTATGATCATATGATGATGTTATTCAAATCATTTTTTCATGTTTATTTGATTATCATTTCTTTATATGTGGTCATAATGGTTTGAGGAAGGTATAATTCGTTTTGCAGGTCTCTTGGAGCAAGAGGAGAAAGAGGAGCAAGAAGAGGATTGAAGGGCTGCTTGGATCAACCTTCATTTGACTAAGGTATGAACCATTCTAATCTCTGATCTTGCTTGTATATACTTGTAGAACCATTTGCATCCACATTTCAACCCCAATATGTTGATGGCCTCTTAAACCCTAGCCATATGATACTTTCCTTTACAATAGGGTTGTCTCTGTTTTACAAAATGGTCATTCCATGTGGGAGGAACTACTTGCAAGTCATGGGTGACTTTGGTAGAATAGATATCCCCATGTGTGATATATTAGTAAAAAATATTCTTTTGGGTATTATAAATCAATTATATTCCATTGTAATACTCCTAAAATTGAGAAGATCACATTTACTGTGAACATCAAAAGATCTCAATAGTTGAAGCAATTAAAAAGAGGAGATTTGTTATATACTTAACGATAATGTAAGAAATTATAATTAGATATGATTATGATAATTATGCAACCTTGGAACTAAAAGGAATGCTAATATCTGTATATCCTTGCTACAGATTGTAATATTAATCTATTGAATTATTTTATATATAGTGTATCCATGCTATGACATAATCCTTCGGAGATGCGATGTAGCAAGTATAATTACCACTCCTTGATGTACCAAATTCAAAGACATATTGGGCAAGATCAGGGGATTGCCCAATTCAGGTTGGTTAAAATTATGGCAATACCTCTAGGTCACTTGTTCATCATTTATGAACTAACCATAGATAGTTTCCTTGAGTCTAAATATTTGATGGGTCATATGCTATTGACGAGGGATCTCTAAATATCACAAAATAAAAATATTTAATCAATTTGTTGGTCAAAGAACAAGCACACTATGTTGGTTAAATGCGCCTGCACAAATGAAAGGATGTTAGGTGAAGTCTGGCTATGCCAATTGAGTACATTGTAGTTACTTTCCTCCCAGTTTGGAAAGGACATGAAAACATTCCTGTCTCATTTGCAATTTTTTCAAATCTTTTATTACGCATTCGTGGCGTGCCATCTTTCCTTTTTAGTGTAGACTACATTTTTAGTGCAGACACAAAAATATGGGCCTCTTTGTGGTGTGTGTATATTATGGACAAAATTCATCTCATTCATTGGTTTTATGCAACCATCTTACCTTTTTAGTGCAGACACAAGACTATGGTCCTATTTGTGGCATGTGCATATTATGGACAAAAATCAATCTCATTCACTGGTTTTATGTAAATCCTTGTTTGGAGCCTCTATAAACCATCATCTTTATGGTCATATCATGGGTTTGATTATTTCCCATCACCCCTAGTATTTGGGAGTGTAATAGATATTATAGTTAATTAATGGAAGCCCCTGTATTTCTCTGTATTCACCCAAATAAAGCTACAAAAAAAATTGTTGACTTGTTGATAAACACAAGTACATGGAACCCAATGTGAGGAATAATATAATTAAAAGTTAATCTTAGAAGTATCGATTCTATATCCAATCATCATATGTTTTTCAAAGATAATGAATTTGAATTGTAAACTCTTCATCTAAAGTTCATTTTGTACAAGTCATTAAATTCATACAATGTGTAAGCAAGTAATTTTCCATTGCATGCATGGTTTTTCAATGAATTTGATTATGATATGGTATATTAAATTTGACTTAGATTTTATTATTTGTGATATGATAATTCATGTAACTATTAGTGTTATCATGAAATGGATTTTTACAGTTGGATCTTCATTCCCTTCCCTGTAACAACTTGTAGTTTATTTCCTCAAGGTATAACACTAGGTCCACACCAACTCCTTTTTAGTTCTCCTTTTCATCCTTATTTACCTCCCAACCCTCCAACCTATCGACTTATTATTGCACCTTCTTGGGGCAATTGCTAGTTGTATGTAAATTGTATAGTTTCATATTCACATATTTATATAATTTCATAAATTGCATATTCATATATTCAATTTCATAGTGTTCTAGTTCATAACATATATATATATATATATATATATATATATATATATATATGTTAAATTGTTTAGAATTTAATAATAATTTTGTAATTGTAATTTTGCAATTAATTCATAAACTTATATACATTGTATGTGCATGTGCGAATTCATATATATGTATTCATAATTGTATGTAAATTGTATAATTTCATATTCACATATTCATATAATTTCATATTGCATATTCGTATATTCAATTTCATAGTGTTCTAGTTCATAATTTTTATATATATACATGTTAAATTATTTAGAATTTAAGTATAATTTTGTAATTAATTCATAAACTTATATACATTGTATGTGCATATATGAATTCATATATATGTATTCATAATTGCATGTAAATTGTATAATTTCATATATTCACATAAT
>LPNX010709055.1:690856-705354 GCA_001517045.1 Pseudotsuga menziesii
CTACATTCAGTTTGTAGTAAAGACATGGTGACATATTTTCCATTGAAACAAGGAAGTATGCATGTTTCTGTGAGTTCTGCATTGACGCCAATGGACTGGGGGTTGATCTTTGCGTGAACGATGCATATGTCAAATAATGGAAATATGTCCCTCTTAATCCAAAGGGGCCACATCCAATTTCGACATGGCAAGAGATGCACACTGACAAGGTAGTGGTTTCAGTAGATCATGATCGGGTTTCTGATTTGGTTAAGCAAGGTACATGATAGTTGATTGAATGTTTAAACCTCTAGTCTTGTACACATGCATATATATATATATATATATATATATATATATATATATATAAGATTTGTTTAATATTTGAAAATCTTGATGCAGGTGATGTATTTGTTGGAATTGCACCACTGGGAAATGACGAGCATGTGGCATACTTTTTGATGCATTGTACACAAATCAAAAGCAGGTTGGTGCGACCTTATGTCGATGGAGAGTTCACGTACCAAGTTGGTGACCTAGTTGTGATGGGCCACTTTTTTGAAAATGTGAGAAGACAAGGTGACTAGATTATTTACATAGATTTCATGCCTGAATATATATCTTGTCTGTACAGTCATTTGGTGGTGGTAGCTCAGAAACATCTCATTAAAATCAAGGTGAAGAGGGGTGAACCAAAGATATGGAAGATGTCAGTAGCTGACCATTATTGTATTATGGAGATGTGTATTCTGTCGGACCTCAACTTGTGTGCATTAAAAGTTTGTGTTAAAAGAATGCGTTCAACAGGTTAATTAATGGAACAACATTAACAGAAATTAAATACTGAAAACAGATGGAAAATGAACTGATAAACAGATATAAAGAAGCACAGAATCAGAGCGTCACAAACATAAGTTGATAACGGAGTTCACCCCCTCCACTGGGCTACGTCTCTGGGTCCCTCTCCAATGGGTACCGATCCAATTAATATTTTTAAAATGGTACAAAATGGTTCTAGAAACAACTTCAGCAACTGTAAACAAAATGCTGTAGAAAATCTTTAAGACGTTTCTCTCGAAATTACAATCAGCATTCAAAGACAAAGAAAGCTAAAATATAACAGAGAATGTCAACTTCTACAGCACAACATCTGGAAACTTCACAACAAAATTGATCTCTAAGCTTCTCATAACAGAGAAACGATACTCTGCGCTCTAAAACAATCTGCCCCCCTTCTCGGTGGCCAACCTCCTCTATTTAAGAGTTTAGCGGGAGGGATAAGTAACCGATTCCATTCCATCATCTCAGCTGTTATTTTTATTATTATTATTGTTACAACCATACGCTAAGCTGAACCATGCAATTCGGCCAAATTGCTGTCCAAGCGTTATGGTACCACGACGTTCCATATTCCTGAAACATTGCAACCAACTCCACGCACATATGTTGACTCACAACATGTTACAATGACCGTTACACACATATGTTGCACCATACCATAGCATCACACGTAACGTAACCGTTTGATGTCACCACTAACTTCGCGATGTTGCAGCAAGTGTGATAAGTCTGTCGCAGCTAAGTCTGTCACAGTAGTGTGAAAAGTCTGTCGCAGCTAAGTCTGTCACAACAGTGTGAAAAGTCTGTCACAGCAGTGTGAAAATTCCGTCGCAGCTAAGTCTGTCACAGCAGTGTGAAAAGTCTGTCGCAGCTAAGTATGTCACAACAGTGTGAAAAGTCTGTCGCAGCTAAGTCTGTCACAACAGTGTGAAAAGTCTGTCTTAGCAGTGTGAAAAGTCTGTCACAACTATATATATGAGTTAAAACATATGTTATGTTCTTTGAACCATAGATTAAATACCATTGTACCATATTGGATCAGTGTAAATTAAAGATGAATAATCCTCCGGATCATTCCTCCCCATTGGAGAGCTTTTGGACCACCAAAAGCCTGAATTATTCTGCAAGTAAGTGAGGGTACAACTCCCTCACTTTTCCAATCTCCATCCATCTTGCTTTGCTATGATGCATGCCCTTAAGCCCCACTCGGAGGTACTCAGCATTCCTCCTTCATGAAGTCCTTACATTTCTGTCAAGAATAACATCATCCTACAACTCATTCATATATTCAGGTGCCATATCATCAACTGAAGGAATCTGCATGATAATTTCCTCATCCATGATCATAGGAGGCTCATACAATTTAAGATTCTCAACATTGACAAATGAATAAATTTGCATGTATGGAGGTAAATTCTAGCGAAAAGCATTAGTACCAATCTTCTCCAAGATCTCAAAAGGACCATGCCTAATAGGCTTAAGCTTTTAACCTTCACCTTTCATCCTTTCTTTGGTGATATGTAACCAAACTCGGTCACCAACCTGAAATTGATGATCAAATCGATGCTTGTCATGCCTGGCTTTGTACCTTTCCTGGCTCTTCTATAACTGTTCTTGAAATGCCTGCTGCACTGCTTGGATTCTCTGAATGAACTTTAAAGCTTTATCTGCATCATGATGTCCATCCACTGCATCTTTGCCAAAAGAGAAGTCCATCGGTGTTTTTGGCAGATAACCAAAACAAGTTTCAAAAGGAGATTTCTTCGTGGAAGAATGAACTGCATGATTGTAAGCATGCTGTATATACTGCAACTGCTCATCCCAAAGTTTAGGATGTTTACTACAATATCCACTGAGCAGTTGAATCACTGTCCTGTTCACTACCTCTGTTTGTCCATCGATCTGTGGATGAAAAGCTGTACTTTTCTTAAGTTTAGTATCCATAAGCTCCCATAAAGTTGACCAGAAGACTCCCAATAACCGGGAATCCCGATCAGATACAATAGACATGGGCAGCCCAAAATGTACCCAAACATTCTGAAAGAATAGATGAGCTATTTTTTCAGCAGTGATCTGCTTGTTACATGGCATTAAGATACACATTTTGCTGAATCTATCCACAACAACATATAGATAATCATGCCCTTTTCTAGACATAGGTAGTCCTCCTACAAAGTCCATAGAAATGCTTTCCTAAGGACGAGAAGAAACTGGAAGAGGTGTGTACAAACCCAATTTCCTATTGCTAGGCTTACTCGTTGCACACATAACACAACCTCTTATGTATTTAGCTACAGTTTCTTGCATTTGAGGCCAATAACAACGATTCTGCAATACAGACAATGTTTTACTTACTCCAAAATGTCCTGCAATCAATGAACTATGTGCCTCTCGGATCACATGCACTCTTTCTTTCTCTAGAATACAGATTTTACCAAGATGATACAAGAGTTGATTATACACATAATAGTTCTCTTCCTGTTTACCATGGGTTAATGATGCATATACTCTCTTAAAATATTTATCTTCTGCATACTGTTCAATGTAACTTTCGTGTGTTAATGAACTGTTCTGAAGAATGATTGAAGCATTCATAGGTGGCCTTGATAACATGTCTGCTACCTTGTTATGAATTCCCTTTTTGTACTTAATTACGAGATGAAATTGTTGTAAGAATCCCATCCATCTTAAATGCCTACTTTGTTGTACTTTAGTTTGAGATTGTAAATATTGAAGTGGCTGATGATCAGTACGTATAACTGTTTCTTTTCCCATAATATAATGTTTCCACTTCTTCACACTCTGTACTAAAGCATACAACTCTTTGTCATAAGTCGGATAGTTACTTACTGCAGTAGAGAACGTTTCTGAATCGTAACAGACTGGCTTCCTCCCTTGCATCAAAACGACTCCCATGGCAAACCCGCTGGCATCGGTTTTGATCTCAAATGGCTACTGCAAATCTGGCAAAGTCAGAACTGGGGCTGTGCTGATCCTTTCCTTAAAAGTGTCGAAGGCTCTCTGATGCTTGCCTCCCCACCGGAAAATTTCTTTAATGCTTGTCAACGCATGTAATGGAGCAGCAATGGAAGAAAACCCAGAAATGAATTTTCTCCAATACTGAACCGCACCCAGAAAACTTCTGATTTCAGTAACGGTGTTAGGTCGTGGCCAGTTTACAATGACAACAACCTTGGCTGGGTCCACTCGCAGGTGGCCTCCACCAATAATATGGCCCAAATATACTAAAGAAGTTTTAGCAAACTCACATTTAGACATTTTTACATAAAGCTTCTCCTTCTTCAGTACATCTAAAATTTTCTTCACATGTACAACATGCTCTTCCCAAGTTTTGCTAAACACAAGGATATCATCCAAGTATACAATTACAAAATCATCAATGAATGAATGAAAGACATCATTCATGACTCGCATGAAAGTAGCAGGTGCGTTACAAATCCCAAAAGGAATTACAAGCCATTCATACAAACCTTGTTTTGTTTTAAAAGCTGTTTTCCAAGCATCATGCTCAGCAACACGGATTTGATGATACCCACTATGCAGATCCAATTTTGTAAAGTAAGTTGCATGTTTCAACTGATCAAGCAAATCATCAATGCGAGGAAGAGGATACCTGTTTTTAATGGTGATTTTGTTAAGGGCCTTGTAGTCGATACATATCCTCCACGACCCATCCTTCTTTGGAACCAAGACTATAGGAGAGCTGCAAGGAGAAGTGCTGGGCTGGATGACCCCCTTCTCAATTAGCTCCTAAACCTGCTTCTTGATCTCCTCATTCCGCATTACAGAAATCCGGTCCATGGCTATGTTCGGGAGTGGCACATCCTGCTACAAATGTATCTCATGTTGAATCTCTCTCTTCGGTGGTAACCCCTTCGGATCTTGAAACAAATCATCATACTCAGAAATGATGTCAATCAGTTCATATTTATGCTTAGGGTCACATTCTTCAAAATATTTAGAGACTTCATCATTTTTCATCTTAACCATCATTAACACAAAATTCTTGCTAGCATTTACCAACCTCTTCATTTGTCCTGCAGAGACTATTGATAGATTGGTTTTTATCTTATGTGCTCGTACAATATATTCTACACCTTCTTTAAAAAGATGATACTTATTCTGCTCTCTATAAAAGACTGCTTTCCAGTCATACAAATATGGACTCCCAAGTACAATTCCACAAATGTCAAGTGGTACTACATCCAATTCTACCTCATCCCTAAAATTTTTAGTAATTGCAAATTTTAATACACATTTCTTCGTAACTTGCAATCGTGTATCATTAGTAACCCAACCTAGAGTATAGGGCTTTTCATGAGGCACAATAACTAAATGCAATTTCTTAACCACTTCTTCT
The DNA here is from genome assembly GCA_001517045.1 of Pseudotsuga menziesii. Classification (NCBI taxonomy): domain Eukaryota; kingdom Viridiplantae; phylum Streptophyta; class Pinopsida; order Pinales; family Pinaceae; genus Pseudotsuga; species Pseudotsuga menziesii. The sequence goes on from LPNX010709055.1 coordinate 696,057, forward strand.
GATATCAGATTTACTTGTGAACCACTATCAAACAATGTATCAATCTTTGTGTGATTTGCAATGACACGAACATGAAACAATGCACTTCTATCTTTATCATTTTGCTTAGAAGTAGATGGCATACTTGTACTTGCACTAGAACTGGATTGTGCATCAATGGGAAGTGAGATACTTTTATCCTTACCGTGGATTCCGACAGCTGTAACCTTTGTTTCATCACCTGAGTCGGATCCCAAGTCTTGAATAACTGCTGCAATAGATTTTGCTTTTCCTTTATCCTTGTTTCCTCTGAACTTCTTTGGCCTTAACTCTGGATGAAGTTTCCAACACTTAGAGACATCATGTCCCTTCTGACAATGTGAACATGTAGGCTTTTCACCCTCTTTCTTAACAGTAGCCATCTTCTTTTTCCCCTTATCTTGACCTTTCGATTTGCTGTCAAATTTAAAAGATTTCTTCCCAAAAGTATCATTATCATGCTTACCCCTGGCTTCTAAATGGGTAGCTTGAACACATACACCATCCAAATTACTGGGGTTAAACATCAACAAAGTATGTCTCAAATAAGAATGCATGCCACCAATTTACTAAGAAGAGTTTCCTGTGTATCTAATGCAACATTCAATGCAATAGCCCTCTTTCTGAATTCATGAGTATAATCTTGAATTATTTGTCCTTTAGCTTGTCTAAACATTTGCCAACCCATGGTTAATTGTTGGATATGGCCTAAAGGATAAAATTGCTTCCTTAATACTTCAATGAATTCATTCCAAACTGAAATAATTTTACCATTCTTTCGAAGATCTTGCTGAATCTTGCTTTCCCACCAAGTAAGAGCCATTCCACTCATTCTCAAAGTGGCTAATTGAATCCTGGAAGGGTCATCATTAATGCCTTGCACCCTGCAATATACTTCAAGCTGCTTGATCCAATTGTCTAACTTTTCAGCATCTAAATCTCCATTATAAATTGGTAACTCAAACTTAACATCCAATTTGAAATAAGGCATATTAGAATTTGCATTAGCATTATGTGAATGAGAAGCATGAGAAGAAGAGAAAGTTTGAGTAGTATCAAGAGGATCACCATCACCTCCTACTCCTTTACCCTTTTCTTCCTTCCTCACTTTTGCATCTTTAGATGAAGATCCTTCTTCTTTCTTCTTCCTTTCTGCTCGCTCATCGAGTAGAATTTCCATCATGGATTTCATGCTCATAAAAGCCTCTAAAAACTCAGATTCAGAAATAACAGGTTTTTCCCGTTCTGTATGTCCTTCTTCTTCCCCTCGTGGAGAAGACATGGTTCTTGAGAATGTTCTCCTTGAGCCAATCTCGGGATCTTCTTCAACTAATTCTCCTTCACCACGCTTTAACCTGGACCTGGTAAGCATTCACAAACTTGCACAAGCAGTCAACCAGCTCTGATACCATAACATGATCCATCGGACCTCAACTTGTGTGCATTAAAAGTTTGTGTTAAAAGAATGCGTTCAGCAGGTTAATTAATGGAACAACATTAACATAAATTAAATACTGAAAACAGATGGAAAACGAACTGATAAACATATATAAAGAAGCACAGAATCAGAGCGTCAAAAACAGAAGTTGATAACGGAGCTCACCCCCTCCACTGGGCTACGTCTCCGGGTCCCTCTCCAATGGGTACCGATCCAATTAATCTTTTTAAAATGGTACAAAATGGTTCTGGAAACAACTTCAGCAACTATAAATAGAATGCTGTCACAAAATCTTTAAGACCTTTCTCTCGAAATTACAATCAGCATTCAAAGAAAAAGAAAGCTAAAATATAACAGAGAATGTCGACTTCTACAGCACAGCATCTGGACACTTCGCAGCAAAATTGATCTCTAAGCTTCTCATAACAGAGAAACAATAGTCTGCGCTCTAAAACAATCTGCCCCCCTTCTCGATGGCTAGCCTCCTCTATTTAAGAGTTTAGCGGGAGGGATAAGTAACCGATTCCATTCCATCATCTCAGCTGTTATTTTTTATTATTATTGTTACAACCATACGCTAAGCTGAACCATGCAATTCGGCCAAATCGTTGTCCAAGCATTATGGTACCACGACGTTCCATATTCCTGAAACGTTGCAACCAACTCCATGCACATATGTTGACTCACAACATGTTGCAATGACCGTTACGCACATATGTTGCACCATACCATAGCATCACACGTAACGTAACCGTTTGATGCCACCACTTACTTCGCGATGTCACAGCAAGTGTGATAAGTCTGTCGCAGCTAAGTCTGTCACAGCTAAGTCTGTCACGACAGTGTGAAAAGTCTGTCACAGCTAAGTCTGTCACGGCAGTGTGAAAAGTCTGTCGCAGCTAAGTCTGTCACAGCAGTGTGAAAAGTCTGTCGCAGCTAAGTCTGTCACAGCAGTGTGAAAAGTCTGTCGCAGCTAAGTCTATCACAGCAGTGTGAAAAGTCTGTCACAGCTAAGTCTGTCACAGCAGTGTGAAAAGTCTGTCGCAGCTATATATATGAGTTAAAACATATGTTATGTTCTTTGAACCATAGATTAAATACCATTGTACCATATTGGATCAGTGTAAATTAAAGATGAATAATCCTCCGGATCAACGTGTATTCCTATAACCTATTGGCGGGATGAATGAAAGTTATATGCCACTTTTGATACATTGACATAGTTGACATGCTTTTGAAATGTAGCAAATCAAAAAAAAATTCTGAAATATATATCATTTGTATTTAAATGTAATTTTTGTAAACTTATATATGAGAGTATGTGCGTTTACATATACTCTATGTGCATGGACACCTATACCTAGGAATACCAACAATTTCCTAAGACCATGTTATGGAAGCTCAATTTTGTCTAGATGTAACATTTTTTTGGTGTATTTTTGCAAATACATACATGTATATCACACTCTATTTGTGCAAAGTTCTAAATTACCTGTTACATTGTAGACAAGTTGTAAATTGTAAACTTGTAAATTGTTAGTGATATGCAATCCAAAGAACAACACATACATTTATTGCGTCCTCATTAAATCTACCGATTACAATTGATATTAATTGTAAGTTATGTTAAATTGTAAGTTTCGTTTGATTGACAATTTTGCAAACTTGTAATTTGTTTTACAAATGAAACCAAATTTAAAATTGTAGTTGTAATTTTTTTTGTAAATAAAATTAAATTTTACATTGTAGTTGTAATTTGCACCTAGTAGATCTTACATTGTAAAGTTGTAAATTTTGTAACATTTTAATTGTAAGTTGCGTTCAATTGACAATTTTGCAAACATGTAAACTTGTAAATTTTGTAAACTTGTAATTTATTAAATTGCAAAATAGTACGATTTCGTAAGATTGTAAAACATTAATGATTGTTTTAAATAACATTAAGATTGTAAAACATAAATAACTTTAAACTAGAACTACAAATAATTAAAACATTTAATAGACCATCATGTTAAAAAAGTCTCTCTTTGTCTCTCTCTCTTTATATATATATCGATAATCATAAAGTACAAAATAATAAAGTCCAAAATAATAACGTCCACAAATAACAGTCTACAAATCACTCCTACGCCATTGATTGAGAAATTGACTATCATGGACACTACCGCCATCTGCACTATGCCCCTGGCCTTCCTCATGCACATCACAAAGAAAATTGCCTAGGTCTGAGAACTGCAGATGTTAAAACCGTGAACTCTGCAAGTCAGTTACATACCACATATTTAAATTACATATAGAATGTGACAAAAAATTAAATATATATATATGAAACACATATCTTCAACTCACCTCGCTCAAGTTGAGTGTCAGGTTTGGGAGGCTGGGTATCTTCCGAGACGAGCCTTCATCAGGACCCGACTGATGAGCAGCAACCCACTCATCTGTAAACATCATGGTGGATTCAACGCCCTCATTTGCAACTACCTGTGTCTGCGTCTGTTTCCATGACATGAAAATAGTTATATTAATGAATTACAATTTGAACTTGAGAATTACAATTTGAACATAAATAACTAGTACCTCGTTGATTGGCGTGTCATGAGTAGGACTTGCGCGGGGCTGTGTAAAATCATTTGTAATTCCCTTGCCTCTATCATGTACAATATGAACAAGATAAATGACGAAAGTTAGAATAAACCAAAATACTACGTGTTCAGAAATTGACTCATTTAGAAATTCAAATTTAGGATGACAATTAACACATACCTCATCGACGTAGGCGGACAGAACTACAGCGGGACCTCGAACAGATGCATCATTGCCAAACATGACCTCCATGAAACTGGGCTCCTACATGGGGGTCTAACACAAAGCAAAGTATTAGTTAAAAAATGATTCATAGCATACTCCAACATTATTTCGTGATCAAGAATGTTGAGAACATCATCGACCACCCACTGTAACTTAGGATTTGCAGGCGCAGTGGGTGCTCTGCATTTCTCTGCCTGCACATCCATCATGGTACCATGCATTGTCATGCATGTCACCTCTACCAATGCACTATGCTCCTGAATCGCTAGCTAAGAAGACTCAACTACATCATATATCCTAAGCACGGTCCTGCTAGGGTGACCTACCAAAGGATATGGCTGTGGCTGAGCTCCAGGGTCTCTCCTAGCCCCAGGATGCGCATGAATGCGTCCCCCACCAGCACCATAGAATCTCGAGGGTGTGCTAGTGTAATCCGGGTGCATGTCTAGGACAAATTCTGCTTATATGTGTTTTGCAAAGTATAGTGGGACCTCGTCATGGTGGGGAAACATGCCCCATGCTCCAATAAACCTGTCATATACATAAGGCGATGTTTCCTCTAGCTTAAACACCTTGAGTCTAAGCGGTTGACCAACAATGCGGTCAGTAGGGATATCAAATAATGTTTCCTTCACATCATGGACATCTGTGGCATCTCTCACTGTGGCCCAATTATCCTGACCCATCATTGCAGCCCTTATTATTTGACATGCAGTGGCCCAAAGAGAACTCAATGGTCTGATGGACCTGTAGACCTTTAGTAGATTGTCTACTGCCTCTAACATCATCCACATTGAACGTGATGTGGGAGAGTGGTCTAAAATGGAGCGGACGTTAATCCACAAACAGTCACACTGAATGGTAATGTCTTGCAATGTGATTCGTGTGATCTCATCCTCCCATGGTGCTTCCTCGGGAGGGTCAGATCCCTGTTGTGCAAGACCTAAAAATTAGATGAAAACATAAATATCAGTCAAAATACATACATCAACTGTAGGTGAATTTGAAATCAATATAAATTAAAGGTACTCATAACTGAAAAAAAATAAATAAATAAATAAATAAATTAATATATATATATGCATTTAATGTACCTATCTCATGGGGAACCTCCCCACCGACACCAGCAATATCCTCCTCGCTGCTAACATGCACAGAGCAAATGTCGCTCGCCTCCCCAACAAAAGCGTCTGTCAGCGTAGGATGCCTAGGCGAACCTATGAAAATAGAGACATACAAGTTGATGATTAAATATACACATGTGAAAAAAATAATTTTATGTTTAACTAACAAAAAAGAGTACATCATGCTCAATTTTATACTTACGAGTCCTCTGTCGACCTCTGGGGCGAGGAATGGCCGCAGATCCACCAGTGCTCTGCCTTCGACAAACCAAAAAACCCTGCTGTAGAGATGCATCCGCATGAAATAAGACATAATAAATGCAGTCAACATACAATATAAGATAAATGATAAATATGTCAATAGTAAAGATGTAGATTTGAGATGATTAATATATCATCACATGGTGAATATTAATAATGGGAGAAGGATCATGAGTGTGAGCACAATCAATAAGGAAATGACACATGCAAAGGTTTTTTTCATAGACAATAGAGATTGATCATTCATGTCATGTGTGTGAATGCAAGAGTGTTTTTGGGACTCATGGTTTCCACTTAGTTCGAAGTTCTAACTTTTCATCCCAATCCAGTAACAGTCTCTAACTTTTCATTTCATTTTTTAAACGTTACCTATACACATAATTTATGTTGATATCATTTTTCTCCACTAAATACAAGTCAACCATTTCATCAAGGATATTCTGAAAAGATACAACAACATGTTCAACATGTCTACTTATCTCAATTTTTTTCCACTAGGTACAAGTCAGTCATGCCATGTGCTTTAGTTTTGTTTTGACCTACATAGGGAATGTTGGTTGTTTCTAGATTGTTGTTGGTGGAATGTATGTTTGTTACAAGAGGGTAGAGATTCTATGATATTGTCCTAGGTAACTTTGATTCACACTTGAATAACAAGTTTCATGTTTTATTTTTTATTTTTTATTTTTCTGTTGAAAAACAAGAAAAGCCACAATACTTAGATTTGAGTTTCCATAAAACAAAAAGATATAGTTCCACTTCTCTATAAGTTCAAATCAAAACTTATATATTTTATTAATAGTTTCATTTTTTTTGTTTTGAAAAATCTTTAAAATATTAAATTAATTTTCTAAAATTTTAAATTTAAATTTATATATTTCATTAACTCTTTCATAAACATTTAAACAAATATATAATTTTAAACTAATTTTTAAAATTATAATTATGTAAATTAATTTATACACATTTTAAAAATATAATTATATTTTTAAATTAATTTGTAAAATATATCATTCACTTTATCTTTACAAATTAAAACTTATACTCGTCACAACTTATGCATTTAATTAATTCTTTCATCCATTTTTTTAAAAATTGAATTACAACTCCAGTTTTCCATAATTTAATGTGGAAATTTAAATATTTTATTAGTAATATATTTTACTATTATTTTAAAATATTCTAAATTTATAATTTATAATTTTCAAAATGTTGAATATAAATTTATATATATTTTTTCTAAAAAATATCAAAAATATAATTTTATCTTAAATTATGAATTTCTATTAATGATTTAATTTGATATTCTTTAAAAACATTTAAATCATGAATTTCTATCAATTTTTTAATTTGTTTTTTTTTTTCAAATTTACACACTTATTTATTAATAGTTTTTGCCTTAAACAAAAGATGATCCACATTTTCATAATACTTTTGTTTGAGCTTCAGGGGTGGCAGGTGCGGGGGGGATCCTCTTAGATCCCAGAGGACATGTTGAACAAACCTTCACTTGGGGCCTTGGACATAGGACCAACAACGAGGCTGAGTGGTTGGCACTCATATAGGGACTATAATCCTTAGTCAGCAAAGACCTTCACAAGGTAACGATCTTTGGAGACTCTCAGCATGTGATTTTCAAGCTGATTAATGGTTACACCTCCGGTTCAATTAATTGTCGTCGTTTGTATGACAAAGCAAAACCACTCATGTCTAAATCCTATGAGATATTCCACATTCTTTGCCACAATAACTCTGCAGCGGATGCCTTGGAAAACATGGGGGCCTCCCTACCTCAAGGTCATTTCAGTCTTAATGGAAAAGCCCCTTACACCAATTTCATTCCCTAATGGTATGTCGGGCTCACTCTTTCCTCTCTCAAGGCAAGTGGTATTCCCTCTCTCCAATCCTGGAAGTGTCTCTTATTACCCCTAAAGGATTTCTAGAGGAACTCCCCCTCCATTCACCTTATCCCTCCACCCTTTTTCCTTCCTTCTCCCCCTCCCCTTATCCCTCCATCTTCACCTTATTTCTTTCCCTAGCTATTTTCTTACCCCCCTCCCTTATCCGAGTCCCCTCACCCTTCCTCACACCGCCTTTCGCCATCCTCCCACAGCTGGCTCCCACCTTGTGCTCCTTCTCGAAGGGTATTCTCATTCAATGCGTTGACCTGCCAACACACTTACCCCCGCCGCATGGAACTTTCTCAGCCTGCATCCTCTCTTGGACAACGTTGGATTTATGGCTCACCTCCCCCGGGTTAATTTCCCTTCCTCCTTGCATGCTCCAAGTCTTTTCGATCACCTCATTATGTCTTCTCCTCGAAGCAGCCTGCAAGCTCATTTCTCTCCATCTCTCAACTTTGTCCATCATGTGATTCCTCTGGAGCGCATTCTCTTGGATTTCATTGCAGGTGTAGGCGAAGGGTGGCTGCAGGAAATTCTGTGGGAAGCTCTCCCTCTCACCAAGAATTTTGTGAAGGAAAGTCTTGGCCTCGCAGCCTTCTCCTCTTGCTCTTGTAGCACCCTTACAGGCTCTTCGTTGTGGTTTGTAAGCATTGACTCTAGCTCCAGTCTCCTGTCCGAAGCTTAGTCTCTCACTGCTGAGAAAAACATGATTTTGGGCTGTCACTGTTCAGGGTGGAAGGAAGGTGCAGTAGGCACTTTAGCCTGTCGAAGCAAGGAGGGTGCCTCCCTCCAGCAGGAGCTTAAAGTGCTAAAGTATATCCTTAGTGACCTCTCTACCGAGAATTAGGCTTGCGTGTTAGTAGGCTCAGTCCGTGCTCTGCATAGTAACTTCGCCCGTATTGACCTCTCTCCAGGAAATGACAGCATGTCTCAGGCTAACGAAAACGATGGCATTTTGGACATAAAGAAGAATCTCAGGCATCTTTACGAGATGATGGCGATAGGCATAATGGATAATAAGGAAATAGCACAGGAGGTCAAGAGCATGGGGGAAGTGGTAAGTTATACCTCTCTGCAAATTAGTAATCATGATGCAAGGATCGATGACAACGAGAGCAATCTCAGGGAGATAATGGGTAAGGTTGATAGAATTCAAGAAGATCTTCAGCGCCTGATTAATATGAACCAGGGTAGCAAGGTGAATGACACCCCTGCAGCTGCAGCGCACCCCATGGAGGAGGAATCAGTGGTTCAGCCCATGAAGCCCAGAGGCAATCCTTAATCGGTTCTCTTTTAAACATGTTAATATGTTTTACTGTCTTTTGCTTTGCAGTCAGTTTATAAGGGTATACACTACCCCAGGCACTAGTTGTTTTGCAAATTCCCCATGTGTAGTTTTTTGGACATCTCTTTGGATCAATTTTGTATGTAGCATTTTTGAACTGTAAGAACTCTCTGTTCCCGCTTTATTCTCTGTAATGAATGGCTGTGCACAGCCTGTTTTATAAAAACCCTTCTTAGTTTCTGTTAAAAAAAAGAAAAAACTTTTGTTTGAGCTTAAGAAAAAAACCAAAATTACATAAATACACTTTTCAATAAACTAAAATCAAAATATGTCAACTAAGTCAAAACATACATATCATATTTTATTATGAAAAATATATTTAAAAGAAATATAAATATGAATTAATATAATGTTTTAATTATAATTATAATTTATTTTAATTAAATAGTATATATAT
>LPNX010709055.1:705781-736457 GCA_001517045.1 Pseudotsuga menziesii
CTTAAAAAAATATGTAAAATTCCATTGAAATTTCAAAAAAGAAGGTTTGGGTGTTACCTCTCTGCTCTGACATCATGGTGAAAGGTAGGGGTGGGTGTGGCTTGCGCAATAGCTTGCTTGAGGTCATTGTAGCTTGGTCGAGGTCTTTGGTTGCTCGATTGAGGGGTTATTGTGTGGAGAAAATGACAAAATGGCCGCAGCTTCCCGCAACATTTTTTATAATAAAAATTTAACGGGAACCTTGGCCGGGGTCTATAGCTCGATCGAGGTTTTATTTAACCCTCTATCGAGCTAGTGCTAAACCCTCGATCGAGCTACCAATACCTCGATCAAGAGTTTCATAAAACCTCAATCGAGCGCTTGTTAAACCCTTGATTGAGTTATCAAGACCTCGATCGATGATGCATTTTTTTATTTTTTTTCGAAATTGCCTTACAAAAAATTGTAACCCACCTCCATGGATGCACCCTATAGTAATATTTTTGAAATGAGTTAAATTTATTGGAACGAGTAATATTGTTATATATTAGTCTTGATATTAATTATTTTTATAATTATTTATTATATATGAGAGAAGTATTACCTAAAATCGGTTAGCATATTAATTTCATTTTCAATATCCAAGATAATTTCAGGCAACTTTGGCAGCCGATAGATAAATTATATTATTAAAAAATTTCACATGTCCCCAAATTTATATTAAAAAAATGTTTAAGACCTATACACTATTTGGATTTTAAAGCAATTTCATTGGCTAACACATGATGACATGAAATTTGAATTAGGGTTAAAAGGGCCATTATGAGTTGAAATTTCCTCTATGTGATTTGCCAAGATATTTGTAAGAATCTTGTAGGAAGCATTGCATAAATAAATAGGCCTAAAACAACTGAAGAAAGTGGGGTTTGTGTCTTTAGGCACAAGAGTGAGGAAAGTTGAGTTAGTGCTTCCTCTCAACTTGACTTTGATTTTTGAATTGTTCAACATTTGACTTAGATCATACATAACAATATTCCATCATGCCTTGTAAAAATGGATTGTAAAGCCATTTGGACTAGGAGCCTTATCAAGATCTAGAATCCAAATTGCTTTGATGACTTCTTCCTCTGAGATTTCTCTGCATAGCTCCAGATTGTCATCATCCGTGACTAACTGAGCAACAAAAATTAGAAGTCTTTAGTGCTTTTTTCATTGAGATCCATATCTTTTGTAAAGAGGGAGTTGTAATGATCTTTCATTTCCTCTTTTATTTCAACAAAGGAGTGAAGAGTATCTCCATTCTCAAGAGTGATTTCATTGACATGATTATGGAATTCTCGTGATTGAGCCTGATTGTGGAAAAATGAAGTATTGGGATCCCCTGCTTATAACCAAAGAGTATGAGACTTAATCCACTAGTGCTCTTCCTCATTTCGTAGAATGCAATACATCTCAGACATAACATTCTATCCAATTCTAGCGTGTATCCTATTTCATTAAGAATAATGCCAATGTATGATTTTAAGATGCTTTCTTTGTGAAAAGATTCTTTTTTTGATTGATTAGAATTCATCACATGGTTTTGGAAATATTATTTTTAATGTGAATTCGGTGGATGAATCATCTTAATAATGGAAATCAGAAAATGATTTGGCCATAACAATCTAATGGGGACAATTTTGCAGCAAATCGAGATAATTTTCAGCAAAAAAATAGAGTTAACGCATGTTCAACACATGTTAGGAAACAATCTATTAAAGGAAAGGTGGGTTTAAGAGTAGGTTAACTTTCTTGAATTTATAAATCACATTAAATAACCATTGTATTCCAGGATTGAAACCTACAAGTAAATTCATTTTTTATTCTTACGTATTTAAGAAAATGGTGGCACAATTATGTGATAGAAGTGGTGGAGCATCCATTCCTGATCACGATCTAACGAGTAATAAACTGAGAAAATTTTAAGAAAATGGAAGTGTTGAGCATCCATTTTTGATCACCAATCTATCGGGTTGTGGAAAAAAATTCAAGGAAGAAATTAAACTAATAATGTTTTTTGAAACTTAATCTAAGTGGTTGGGCATCGACTCCTGATCACTGATTTGGCAAGTAACTTAAAAAAATTGTGGAAGAAATTAAACTGAGAATGTTTTTAGAAAATCCTTTTTTTGGGTGGTGATGTTTGGCATGGTCATGAAAGAACGAAAACATAACAGTGTAGTCGTCCTTACATTTGGCCATTAAGACGACTCACACCAAAGATAATTCATGAAAGTTCATCTAAGCAAAAATTTGTGTTGAAGGTATGTCGTGCAGGATAGCAATAAACCATTATGTCAAGGCATTGTAATCTCAATAGGAAATAAAAATGCACTTGCTTGTTACTATTGATCAATAAAAAACAAGAAATATGAGCAATAAGAACATGTACTTACTGATGTTTATAGAATTGTTTAAATCGTTGCTTCTGTGTATCCTATTCACAGGATATTTTGAGATGATAATGATGATAGTAAGTGAAATCATTGGTTGATTGGTTGAGGAATTGTGCATTTTTGTGTTAATCATGAAAAATTGGATTACCTGCTAAATCATGGATAATTAGGTTCATATATTTGTATGTAGACAATTTGGTAGAGGTGATTCACGGATAAGTATGCTCAGATATGTATAATTATGCCTTAGACCAGATTTCATACATGAGGTGTACTTGGATTGGCCCGAATTGCATTTTTGTGCTGGACATGAAAAATGGGAAACCCTATCAACTACTATTATGGCAATATTGGATTTCACTGTAGATGAAACATTTTACAGAAGGAGTACAAGTATATGTAGAACCATAAACCCGATTTCCTGAACCTGTTAATTTCCCTAGTTGAATATACAGTTGAAAACTTTGTTCATTGTTTTTATTTCCTCACAATAAAAAAATTAGGAATGATAGTAAATAATTTTCTTGAAAATTTATTTTATATCTCAATTTTGAATTTAACAACGATTATATAAAATGATTGGTTTCTCTAAATTTCTGGAAATTATGTTTTAAATCATCCACTTGCAAGCTTATGCTTTCAGAAATTTTTTGTCCTTCACAGGTGATAAAATGTGGGTATTTTCACAACTACTAAAGCCCTTTTTTCAGTACTTAACCAATTTTGCCAATGACGACCATTTTTTTGTCAGGGTGCAAAACATGATGAATGGTTGTTTTGGAAGGAAACTATCTCCTTGACCAAAGACCGTTTAAAAAAAATGAGTCAATGGTCAAGTGAATCAATCATCCACCTACAAAGTAATGCTCTTAGAATTTTCTTATCCCTCATAGGTGAGAAACCACAGGACTTTTTTTAGGCTAGTTTTAGGTGCAAAACAGGTTGAGAGGCTATTTTGGTAGGCCAATTTTATTGACCATAGTTTTTTTTTCAAAAATGAGCCAATGGTTAAGTTCATAAATCATCCACCTACAATATGATGCTTTCATAAAAATGTATCCCTTATAGGTGAGAAATGGTGGACATTTTTGCAAGATTACTATAAGCCCTCTTTTCAATACTTAACCAATTTTTCCAATGACGAGCATTTTTTTGTCACGGTGCAAAACAGGTTGAATGGGTGATTTGGAAGGAAAATATATCCTTGATTAGAGACTTGTTTTCAAATATGAGGGAATGGAAAAGTTAATAAATCATCTACCTACAAATTGATGCTCTTAGAATTTTTTTATCCCTCACAGGTTAGGAATGGCGGGCATTTTCCTAAGGCCATTTAGGCCAGTTTTAGGTGCAACACACAGTGAGTGGTTATTTTTTCAGGCCAGTATTTTCTTGACCATAGAACTTTTTCAAAAAGGTGCCAATGGTAAAGTGCATAAATCATAAACTTACACGCTGATACTTTCATAAATTTTTATCCCTCATAATTTATAAATGGCGAGCATTTTACCATGGCTACTTAATCCCTTTTTTCAGTAAACCAATTTTTCCAATGGCGAGCATTTTTCTGTCAGGGTACAAAACAGGTTGAATGACTACTTAGGAAGGAAAATATCTCCTTGACCAGAGACTTGTTTTCAAAAATTAGTCACTGGAAAAGTGAATAAATCATCCACCTACAAACTGATGCTCTCATTTTTTTCATCCATAACAAATGAGAAATTGGAGGCATTTTCTTAAGGCCATTTAGGCTAATTTTAGGTGCAAAACAAATTGAGTGGCTATTTTGGTAGGCCAATATTTTCTTGACCATAGACTTTTAAAAAAAATTGAGTTAATGGGTAACTATATAAATCATCCACCTACAAGCAAATGCTTTCTTAAAAAAATTATCCCTCACATGTGAGAAATGGTGGGCATTTTCATTACTTAACCAATTTTTCCAATGGCAAGAATTTTTTGTCAGGGTGCAAAATAGGCTAAATGACTATTTTGGAAGGAAAATATCTCATTGATTAGAGACTTGTTTTAAAAAATGATTCGATTGATAAGTGAATAAATCATCCACCTACAAGGTGGTGCTCTCATGATTTTTTTATCCCCCACAGGTGAGAAATGACGAGCATTTTCCTAAGGCCATTTTGGCCAGTTTTAGGTGCAAAACAAGTCGAGTGCTGATTTTAGCAGGCCAATATTTTATTGACCATAGACTTTTGTTGATTCCTGGAAAATTCCCAGGTACCGACAATAGGGATTCTCCAAGGTAATCGATCCCAATTAGATCATCCACCATTTGGTATGGGGAATCCATCCGGTTAACAGTCCGAATACCGTAGGTTAACTTGTCTTTTAAAATGTTTTATCGGTTGTGACCTGATTCACCGTTTATGTTATTTTTTAATTAAATGATTAAAAGAAAATGCCTAATTTAAATGCGTGTAATTGATAAACATAAATTTCACAAGTAATGTGTAGGTTCCTACCTCCTGTCTTACCATTCCTTATTTTTCAATTACCTTTTAAATATAAGACTAAGCTAATCTATTCTAATTTACTCTATCCCCGTAGGGAGCGGATTTAAAATTAGAGCAATGTACTGTAACCATTTATATTAATATCATAGATAGCTGTTTCAATTTCATATGCATATTTATAGCAGAAATAATATCAAAGGAAGCTCTGACATAATAAAACATTCATTGCTCATTTCATACACAGACATTAATATAGAAAGCAAAATCATTCATCACTAAAGAAGTAATTCAGAGTAGTTAGAACGATCTCACAATTTCATGGAAACAAGAAGAAGTAATTCCACATTGTGACTTCCAAACATTCTAAGAAAATTACTGTGCAACCTTTCCCAACAGAAACAAGTCCTTCTTTATTGGCAGAAAATTAAGTTCTCTTACAAATAGTCGAGCCCTTATTTGTGCTAGTGAAAAGTCCCTTCTAGTCTACCCCCTAGCCCTATTTATATTACAATTACAATTCATCTTCTTGCGACTCTTCGGCTACCCTAACCTTAGGAATTCCAAAATTGGTCTTCTAGTGGCTTTTACATGAGAATTTACAAAAAACAATCTTTTAAAGGACAAAAATAAATTATGTGGGCCCTGCCAAGCTGGAAACATATGCTCCCTGGGTGTTTGCCTCTTCAGCAATAGTTTTATACTTTATTGGCTCAAGTACTTGTACATTAAATTCATGCATCGAAAACTGTGTCTGCACGCGTGTTACCTTTTTTGTAGCAGACTTACACATGTCTCCTAGGATGTGATCGTTGACAGAAGCCTGCCCAACTTAAAGATTAATATCTTCTTTGTTAAAAACTTATATTTTCTGGATGTATTGTATGTCCTCTTTTAGTCTTTCCTACAAGTTGTTAGGTGTTGGCCCTTTCTTGGAAGGCCGGTGATGTTCGAAACCAACAGAATCTAGCACTTCTCGTGGATCTGATATATCCTTTTGTAGAAGACTTTGCACTTTTCAACAATCTTGGCAATTTAATTATTTAACCTTAGGGAGGATTTCCTGCAAAACTTGAGGAGTGCCATTTTTTATTTTAAGCCTTCCGTTGTTTTCTATGGCAGATGTTTTGGAAACTTAGAATTGGATTCTACCCTGGTCAACTAGCTTTTGACCTTTCCTTCGACTTCCACCAGCCCTATTCTGAACTCTAGTGACTCTGTTACAATTTCCCTTAGTCTCGTCATTATCAGCCTCAATTTAAATATCTCATATGCGAGAGTGACTTGAGCCTGATGTATCTGCATTCGAATTTTGTATGCTAGATCACAAAAACGAGTGATGTTCTGTTTATTCTCGTTGGCTATATTTAGTTGATATCCAGGGACCCCTTCTTCTCTACTAATTATTCTACTCAGTTTTTCAACTCCTCAACCTGTCGGCTTACTATGGACACTCTTGAATCTAGCTGTGATATCCTAACTTCAAAATATTTCTTTTCTCCCTCCATTATTACCAAATGGACATTCATGGCCTCCTTTTTCGTCTCCAAAGTCCAGAATTCTCTTATTAGTCCGTCCTTTTCAGATATGATAGCATCATATTTATTTTTTAACTCTATTCCCTCTCCTCGTGTCTTAACCAGACTATCTTTGAGTTTGAGCATTTTTTCTTTGTGGTGCTCTACATCCTCCATCAATCGATCAACATTATCGACACTGGCTTGTGCAACTGCTATATTCATGGAGGACTTGAAATTTGGGTCTTTGTGAGTACCCCCCATGATGGTATTTTGAGTCACTATGACCACGTCAGCTTGCGTGCCCATTTTTAGCTGCTTCTATGACGTTTTGGTGATGGTATTCCTAGTTTGATAAAAAACAATGGTATCTAAGCGAGCCACTATGTGCTGCTTAGATAGAGTAAATAAAGTAATCCCAAGCTCTACAAAAGCGACGTTGCCTCCTGTGATTGTTCCACTTGATGAAGCGGGAGGTTCGGGGTCGACTTGGTTATTTTGGGATGCTTCCCTATCTAAATATTCCTTGATCTTGTCCTCTTATTCTTTCTTCCTTTGTTCTTCAGCTGCTTCCTCGGCTACCTTTTATGCTCTTTATTCCTCTTCTTTCTTTAATATCTCCTCTTCTTGCCGCTTCATGGCTTCTTAAGCTTCTTTTTTCTCTTCTTCCTCTCTCACTTTTTTCTCTGCCTCAGCCTATTGTAACTTTAAGGCCTCCTCTTTTTGTTTCTACAGCTTATTCTCTACTATGATGTTCTTGTCTTTATTCCCATTGGTGCCACCCTTCTTAGCGAAGCGCTTATTTATCTTAGTCAGATTATTAGACCTTTTTTACACCTCTTCATCGTTGTTAGATAAATCTGAGTACTCATAATGTATCTTTACGGTCGCACAATGTTCTATGACCTTTCCTTGGCTATCATTTCTCTGAAATTTTTTCTCTCCAAAGTGGAAAGTCTCCAGGTCTTTCACAAAATTAAAGGAAACTTTTACCTTAGAGAACTTGTATCCTCTGATGTAGGAAGGTAGTGGACGGAAGGTTTCCTTTTTCATATCATCCAGGAAGTTTTCGATTCCATTTAAGAACACTCGCCTCACTACCTCTTTGTGGACTACATAGTCCGTGGCATACTTTGGCAGTAGGGATGGAGCTTTGGAACCTCCATACATTCTAAGATATGTTCCTTCCTTCGAAAAATAGTAGTCTCCATATTCGCTGATCACCTCCATAGTGTTGTACGACAGGTAGTTCGGTTATTTTAGGAAAATCACCTCATAAAGAGTCATAAAAAATTATTCACAAATGATTTTGTAAAAGACTGCATACTTATGTGCCTAGAGAATTTGATAAGCAACATAAACATGAGCCTCGTTTTGTGTCCAAATGCATCCCAAATTGGAAAATGGGTGCCTGCACAAAATACAGTCAATAAGATATGATGACATATAAAACTCAACCTTCTTCTGAGTCATACCTCCCTGTGCGGATGCTAGACAGGATGATAGGCTTCCCAATATGATGTCTGCCCAGTTAAAAATTATGCCCTCAAAGGCTACATAATAGATTAGAGGAACCCAACTCAATTTATATAAGGTTCCATCGGCTCGGCCAAAAATAATGTTCAACATCAAAGCTATGATCCTGAATGGGGTCCATAGACTTTGGGACTCATATTCCCCACTAGTGATTTGGCACAATTGTTTCCCTGGCATTATCATCTTCTTTGCACATTCCAAGGGATCAATATTTACCCCTTTGATCCAATCATTATCCATCATAACATGTGCATGAGGTAGCTTGCAGGACAATGCTATGTAAGTTGGAGTAAATGAAGTGGAAGCTTCCCATTTAATATTAGATATAATCCTTGAGGTATGATTTATCTGGGGAAGAATCCAACCAATAACCTCTGAGCAACTAAATAGCTCCAGGCGCGTAGCTGCTTTAGTGATGCATGAATTTTTTATGTTTTGGTAGAGGAAAATTTATTCGAGGCCAACGTTTGGGATGTTCTGATCTCTGATCATTTGATAGAGCTCTCCCCATTTGAATTCTAGAGAACTCCTATGATAGCCTTAGTATCCTCAAATTTAATTTCCGTCTTGGAGATGATCTCCACATCTGAATCAACCTCACTTGCCTTCGCCTTCCTTTTACCACCTTTTTTCGGCATTGTATGAATTCATTATTTTCAAGTCCGTCCTTCAGAAGGTAATCCTGCTTGGTGAAAATAGACTTGTGACATGAGTATAGTGAGAAGTGTCTTAGTAATACCTCAATTGTTTTGAATAACCCAAAGAAATAAACATGCATTATTGCACCAAAGTATCCTATAATGAAATAAAAAGCTACCGGCTGTATGCATCACTATTCCTCAGAATTGGAGAATGCAAACATTGTTCAGTGTTAAAATAGAGAATAAAACTATAGTTACCAATCCATTACTAGCCATTCAATAGTGCAGTTGTGTAATATGGAAAGAAGTGTTCCATTCAAAGTGTCTTTATCATTCATGATGTAATAGAAGGATGTCCGATTACAAAGTTCAAAAGCAACCTATCATCACCCTATATCAAACGTCTGGAGGAAACTCCTCCAATTCTCCTTCCTCATTTTAAAACAACAGAATTTTACCAAAACCATGCTTTAAGTAGGCACCTTATTATTTGTTCTATCATGCATCTTCATTGACAAGTTTATCAATGTTTGCTGATTTTATACAGGTTGCTGGAGTTCACAAGCTTGGTTTCCAACCTTTTAGTTATTAACTTCAAAATGTCGAGGAAAAGTTTTTTTCTCACGAAACTTGTTCAAAGGTGAGTGTGCAAAGAACCCTAGGTGAAAGCATTATATGTTGCGATAACTCATTTTAATTAAACCGAGTGTTATTTTTATTTTTATTTTTATGTAATCACTCCTAGTAACCTCTTTATTTAGTCGAGTTTACAGGGTGTTCCTCGTGCAGAGTAGAAATCATAAGCATGCACAATAACTGTATTAGAAAATGTCCTCCTCATGAGAAAAGAGGTTGCTAGCACCATTTTTGAGCTAAACAATTGATAAGGGATTTGGCTAGTAGAAGGAGTAATAAGGTTTGTAAATTTTCATATCCTAGGACCTTAAAAAATGCTAATGAGATTCTGCAGGTTTTTCAAAGGATCATTTCCAAGTTGGAAATACAAAACAATTGAAAAATTCCAGTTTTTAGCTTTGCTAATGAACAAGAATGAACAAATACGCCCTTAGTTGAATGATAACAAGAAATGGACGACCTAGATGCCAAGTGGAGGATATCCAAGGCCCAAAATCATTTCCTCCGAGGAAAAATCGGGAATGAAAAGGAGAAAAAGATAAGTTTTGGTGTAAAAAGTGATAAAGCCCGACTTTTTCCCCCCACAATTTGGGATACGACAACCCAGAATGTTTCTGCCCAAGATCAACGGTCCAGCAAAAAGACAGAAGTGGAAAAGGAAAGAAGTTTGGCTTTGCAAGTTAGAATCCTGATTTCCGTTTTCTGCGGTCCAGATCCGATGACTTAGATCGCTTCCGCCGAAGATCAATGGTTTGGAAAAGAATAGAGAGGCAGAGATCGGAAGGCAGAAAACTTAAGGATTTTCTCGTGAAAGGTTGAAATTCCGCATTCCGCGATCCACCAGATCGACGGTCTGGAGAGTTTCTGCGAAGATCAACTATCCAGAAGAGAGTAGAGATGTGGAGATCAAAAGGTGGAAAAATTAAGGATTTGGTCGGAAAGGTTGAAATTCCTCATTCTGCGATCCGCCAGATCGACCGTTCATAGAGATCCCATGGAGATCAACGGTGTGGAAAGGTGCAAAGGATGAAAAGTGGAAACACAAGATTTTCAAGTATATAGGGTTGAACTTCTGCCTTCCGCGATCCACAGGAACGAGGGTCAGGAAAATTCCCACATAGATCATCGATCTGAAAAGGAGAGGAAGGGCAGAAAGAGGAAATATGAAGTTTTGGTTATGAAAAGGTAAAATCCTGCCTTCCGTTTCTGCAGCCCAAATCTTTACCTCATATCAACTGTTAGGAAGGTCTCTGTCCGAGATCGACAGTGTGGAAAAAAGGAACATGTGCACGATTGAAATGCACTTCCCAATATGCGGATTCAGTAGGCCCCGCATCTTTCAATGGTTCAGATCTTGAGGGGAATAGATATATGGTGAATATGCGTTTCGCTGGGTGAACTTGCACACTTAAAGTCGGGGAGTGCTTGCGCGATGAGAAACATGCATAAATGACATGTCCTCTTCCCATTGGATATCGTGCTTGGAGATTGGGAGTACAAAAGTCACTTTATGGAGCACTATGGTGCATGTTTCAACGGTGGTGATCAAGGATTGAATCAAATCAACGATGCAAATTCATCTCGCTGATCTAACTTGCACGTAGAAAATAACTTTTCATATTGGAGAAATGGCTTAAAGGTTCGAATGTTTGAATATCCAGGATTAAGGATGAGGTAAGATCAACAACGGAGGTTGATTTCATTGAGTTAACAAGAAGGGATTTTATCACACATGAATATTGGGAAATCGAGTAAGAGTCGCATCATTGAATGGTCAGGATCTAAGCAGATGAAGATCGACAATCCATAAACAATTTCATAAGTGAAGATGCATGCATGATTGAAGATGTTACAGGACATTGGAGGTGATTTGAACCAGTCATTTTCAACAAGCGAGCCTAAGTCCTTGCTATCAAATTCCAAAAATAATCCACCACGCGCATCCCAACGTGCTTTCCTGATATGTTTTGTGATCATGGAAAATCTGTTACCTTATGGAATTTGTTATGATTTTTATTCCTACATGTACCTGAATTGGATCTCTTTCGAGGTTAGTCTCAGGAGCCTAGGATACTATAAATATACCCTCAATAGAGGAAGACGAGGTTGGAATCCGTGAGGTTCAAGGTTATTTATTTTGAGATATGCCCTTAATAATGAATTTACAGAGCTGAATGTTGGCCTATTATTGCAAAGAATCCTGTGTATATTGTAGTTACAGTATGCATTTTCCCTTCTTGTGTGCATGTCTTCCTGTTTAACTTGCCACTATGTTTTCTTCATATTTGGAATGCATGTATAATAGTCCAGAATTCATATTGTTATGCTTTGGCTATTGTTTCAGGTACTCACCAATATTTCTTACCACAATTGATGTAGAATTCATCTCCTCAATGGACCGTCATTCTTTCTTCTTTATCACCAGACCAACAACATTTTGACTGTAACCAAGTGCTACCTTTCCTTTGTAGCATTTCCCATGCAAACAACTCTATGATTCTATTAGATATTTTTGACTCCATAGCCCAATGTATGCTTGCTTGTTTTCAATCACCAACACATGAATTTTATTTTGTTTGTGTATCTGGCCCTGATAAAAATCTATGAGAGATCCCTCTTTAGAAAGGAAGAGGCTAGCTTCCTTTCTTAAAGTGGTTCTGCTGTTACCTTGGGATTTACCCTCTGCAACCTAGGGTACAATTTTGAGTGCTAACAGAGGTTTAGGCATAAACTGAAACCCCAAAATCATGACAATGAAGATGGGCTAAGTATTTTTTGGATTGGGCAGGTACTTTCAATCTAGCTTGGAAATGACGTGAATTAAGGTATAAAATTTTTGGTTATAGAAAACGAGTCTGTTAGATATTTTACAACCCGACCTGGGAAAAAAATTCGCCGTAAGAAACTCAAACATGTAACCAGTTCCCTTGTGAGATAGCCATGAGGAAAAGTAACAAACCGTAGGAAAGACTCCATGAAGGGTGGGCCAAAGGCTTATGAGCATAGTGTTTCTACATGATTGCCTCTTGAACAACCCTTTCATCTCTAAAGAGGTTCATTTTTATTACTGGATAGGGCGCGGAGACAACTGTGCGGCCAAGCTCTAAAAAAAACAACCTTAGTGGATTCTAACCACGCAAACCGAAATAAAAATACCCTAAAATATGGAAAAGGTGATGTAGACAAACATTTCACCAGGTATGGGGCTGTAGAACAAAGAGGTAAACACACTATCAGAAATGAAAAACGACTACGATGCATCCTAGCCAAGTCTCTACCCCATATATAAAATATTTAATCTTTAGAAAAACCACAAGAGTACAAAAGTCAAAGTACCTACCTCTCAACTGTCGAATGGACGCAGGTTGGGATGAATGTAAAAGCTCCAGATGTCTCTCGTCGATTAGTTTCTTTCCAAAACGACGTTCGTGGGATAGAAAACAAAATAAATCGTCTGTTTATATAGAAAAATGATAAAAATGTCATTAATGTAGTTGTTTGGTGGTTTTAATGCGGCGGTTGAAGCATTGAATACGATGGTTGTCACAACGCCATTGGAACTAAACTCAATCAATCGCTATGAAGGAAAAAGTAACGCCGATGTATGTCGAAAATATTCTTAAAAATCCTTTGATACTATCGATGGTGATTTGTGAATTCTCGTGACCATTTTAGCAGAAAAAAATGAGTCTTCTCCGACTGTGTCGGCGAGAACTCGCCAAAAACCTCTGATTGGTTTTTTCGGTGCTTATTCTATCGACCATGATCGTATCCGCAAAAATCCTGAATCTCCCCGAAAACTAGGTGACAATTGATCGTCAACAACATTCATTGATCTCTCCGATCGTTTCGGAGGTGACTCGTGAGTTACGCTCGACAGTGTCGACGCGTCTCGTTGATTTATGCTGAACAACGTTTTTCCAAAAAAAATCTTTTGTCCAAGTCGACTGTGTTAGAGAGACTGGCTGAGTCCTTCGATACGTCAAAGAAACTGGTCAAGTTGCTCTGATATGTTGGTGAAAGATCATGAGTTTAAATTAACCAAAACTTCTTTGTTAACTTTTGAAAAAAAAAACTAAGTGTTTAGGATGGACTCCCTAGAGCTGGAAAACTAGTCTAAGTAAGCTTTCAATCAAAAATAGAAGGAGGGGCCCTAAAATATAAAAGTTTCGGGGAAGTAGTTGCAACAAAAACAACTTTTAAAAAAAGTGAGTCAACGGTGAAGTGCATAAATCATCTACCTACAAGCTGATGCTTTCATAAATGTTTATCCCTCATGGGTGAGAAATGGTGGGTATTTTCCCAAGGCTACTTAAGCCCTTTTTCAATACTTAATCAATGGTGCCAATGGCAAGTATTTTTGTGTCACTGTGCAAAGTAGGTTGAATGACTGTTTTGGAAGGAGAATATCTGCTTTATCAGAGACTTGTTTAAAAAATGAGTCAATGGACAAGGGAATAAATAATCCACCTACAAAATGATGCTCTCAATTTTTTTTATCCCTCACATGTGAGAAATGGAGGGAATTTGCCTAAATCCATTTAGTCAAGTTTTAGGTGCCAAACAGGATAAGTGGTTGTTTTGCCATAGTCTAATATTTTCTTGACCATAGACTTTGTTTAAAACTTAGAAAATGGTCAAGTGCATAAATCATCCACCTGCATGCTCATACTTCCAGAATTTTTTTATCCTTCACATGTGAGAAATGGTGGGTATTTTCCCAAGGCTACTTAAGCCCCTTTTTCAATATTTAATCAATTTTTCCAATGGTGAGCATTTTTCTGTCAATGTGCATAACAAGTTGAATGGTTGTTTTGGAAGGAAAATATCTCCTTGACTAGAGATGCTTTTTCAAAATTTAGTCAATGGCCAATTGAATAAATCATCCACCTACAAATTTATGCACATATTTTTTTTATCCTTGACAGGTGTGAAATGGTGGGAATTTTTCTAAGGCCATTTAGGCCAGTTTTAGGTGCAAATTCTCATTGCATGGCTATTTTGGCAGGTAAATATTTTCTTAACAATAGATTTAAAAAAATAGCTGATCTAATGGTCAAGTTTATAAATCATCCACCTGCACGTTGATGCTTTCATAATTTTTTTATCCCATATGTGAGAAATGGTGGGAATTTTCGCTAGCCTACTTAAGCCATTTTTTTACTACTTAACGAATTTTGCTAATGGCAAGCATTTTCTTGTCAGGGTGCAAAACATGATGAATGGCTATTTTGGAAGGCAACATTTTCCTTGACAAAAGACTTGTTTTTAAAAATGAGTCAATGGTCAAGTGAATAAATCATCCACCTAGAAAATAATGATCTTAGAATTTTTTTATCCGTCATAGGTGAGAAATGACGAGCATTTGCCTAAGACCATTTAGTCCAATTTTAGGTGCAAAACATGTTGAGTGGTTGTTTTGGCAGACCAATATTTTCTTGACCATAGACTTTGTTTGAAAGCAGAGAAAATGGTTCAGTGCATAAATCATCCACCTACAAGTTGATACTTTCATAAATTTTTTATCCATCACAGATGAGAAATAGTGGGCATTTTCCCAAGGCTACTTAAGCCCTTTTTTCAAAACTTAATCAATTTTTACAATGTAGAGCATTTTTCTGTCAGGTTGCAAAACAGGTTGAATGACTGTTTTGGAAGGAAAATATCTCATTGACCATAGACGTTTTTAAAAAAATGAGTCACTGGTCAAGTGAATAAATCATCCACCTATAAAATGTGAGCATTTTCCTAAGGCCATTTACGCCAGTCTTAGGTGCAAATTCGTACTGAGTGGGTCTTTTGGTAGGCCAATATTTTCTTAACATTATAATTAAAAACAAAACTATTCCAATGGTCGAGTTTATAAATCATCCACCTGCAAGTTGATGCTTTTAGAATATTTTTATCTCTCAAAGGTGAGAAATGGTGGGCATTTTCCCAAGGCTACTTAAGCCATTTTTCAATAGTTAACCAATTTTGCAAATGCTGAACATTTTCTTGTGAGGGTGCAAAACAGGATGAATGATTGTTTTGGAAGGGAAAGTTCTCCTTGACCAGAAAATTGTTTTAAATAATGAGTCAATGGTCAAGTGAATAACTCATCCACCTACAAACATATGCTCTCATAATTTTTTTTATCCCTCACCGGTGAGAAACGGTGGGCATTTTCCTAAATCCATTTAGGCCAATTTTAGGTGCAAAATAGTCTGAGTGGCAGTTTTGGCAAGCCATTAGTTTCTTGACCAGATACATTTTTCCAAAACCAACTATATTCAGGTGCATTAGTCATCCACCTACAAGGTGGTGCTTTTAAAATATTTTTCTCTCTTTGTGAGGAAATGGACATCATTTTACTCAAGGCCACTTAGGCCACAAGCCAATGTGTGCATTTCATGGAGGCACTCAACCCTGATTTTTACCCGACTGAGTGGTTGTTCTGGAAACATAGATTTGAATTTTTATTGCATAGCATATGCTTTTATGTCTAAAAATTACAAGTATGAAACTTTACTTATTGTTTTTATACGTATACACACACTCTATACTTATGATATATTTCATGTATTATAGGCACATTTATATATATTTTAGATTTTGTTAATTATAGAAATTCAATCTGACATCTAATGCCAATATTGATTGTTTTTGTTTACTTTGTAGAGTAACTCATCAATGGATCTTTCAAATGAGCCATCTCAAAAACATATTTCTCAAAAAAGTGGACGACGTAAGGGTTTATATTACTCAAATCTTTCAACTTTGCAACCATGTGACATTGTCCTTCAATTTACTCGTGCTAGAGGTAAAATGAATACTCAATGTGTTTCTCATGGACACCATCGACGATTCGGAGATCATTGCCAATCCACTCGCATTGCAATCGACTTGAAATACTTTGACGAAGTTTCGAAGAGCTAGAACTGGTCTCTCCATCACCTTCTACTTCACTTCTCAAAATATCCTCAGGAGGCCTCCGTTTTCTTTAACTCACCATTTTTCATGCATGTATTTGGTGGTACACATATCCAACTAAAAGATATGATGAACTTCTGGTAAAAACTAGCAAGTCCACGAAAACTTCTAACTTCTATGGTGCTCATTAGCTTAGGCCACTCCAAAATCACTTTGACCTTCTTCGAGTCCATCTTCAATCCTTGGATTGAGATTATGACTACAAAGTAGACCAATTTATTCTGTATGAAGGAGCACTTTTATAGATTTACCTATATATTTTATTAACTCATCCCCTACAACACTTGCCTCAAGTGGTCCAAGTGTTACTCATTGGTCCTGCTAAAAATAAAAATGTTGAGATAGACAATGACAAACCTCCTCATAAATGGCTGAAATGCTTCATTCATGAGTTTAATGAATGTAATTGGTGCATTAGTTAACTAAAATGGCATAATTGGCCACTCATATAGTCCTTCCTTTGTATTCAAGGATGTCTTCCACTCATTACCTTCCCTATTCTTGCTAGGGTGATACCCACACTTCAATTCGATCTTATTGAAGTGTCTCTCCACTCAAGCAGTTGATCAGGTTGTCCACCCTTGTCAATGGAAAACTATACTTGACGGTGATCATGTTGATGGATCTTGAATCAATGCACATTCTACACTCTCCTCCTTTCTTGGGTGCCAATACAACTGGTATTGCACATGGACTCTGATTCTCTCTGATCAATTCCCTATCCAACAAATCATGGACTTGTCGATTTAATTCATCATTCTCAATTGGCATCATTCAATGTGATGCCTTATCAAATAAACTTGAACTTCAAACCAAGTCGATCTGGTGTGATATGCTTCTTATCGGTCACAACCTTGTCGACATCTCATTGACCATATGCCCTTATATTTTGACCACACCTGTCCGACTTCAGTCGGAATATCCTCCATTGGTTTGTCAATGATTAGCCTTTAGGAATTACGACGAAGCAATATTGTTGCTTCTTTTCCTCCTTAAAAAACTCCTTGTATGAACACATAAACACTCTCCTTTCCCAATAATTGTTTTGATTTCCTTGTCTATTTTGGTCTTCAGCCAAGGGAAACACTGGAAATTTATGACCATGCTTTTTTACTGTGACGATATGCTTGCGATCCTAACACACCATGTTTCAATTGTATTTCCATGGTCATCCTAGTAACAAATGACAAGTGTCCATCTTAATCATTTCACATAGCATGCTATCATATGGCTCACCAAGCTTTAAATTTATTAGGCATTGCTTGGTCGTGGTAACTTGGTGTCCCCTCTATGACCATGGCACTCTATATGCATTCGGGTGTGGTTGACACTTCATACCTATATTGTCAATCTCTTCTATTGAGACCAAATTCTCTATGTTTCCTCCATTGACGATGGTCATACGACACCTATCTTGATCTTCACCTTTGTCCAACATGGGTTTTTCGGGGTGAGCAGGGAAAATGGAATGATAGAGTAGAAAAAGAGCAGTTGGAAGGTAATTGTGAGAGAGCTGCTGGTGGTGATATAGCGTGAATAACCCGTATCATTCAACGAGAGAAAAAAAGATATTATAGATGACCACAAACTCCAAATACACCGTCACAACACCTTAACTTTAAGTGTTGCTACAACATTCCAGTAGGTGCAGCTGCAGCAGGAAGGGGAGTACTAACTATCAGTTGGAGGTGAAAGTGTGACAAACAAGCAAGTGATGAGACTCATCTCACACAACCTGCTGTCGATCAACAATTTCTCCCTGGAGCGCGTGGATGGAGTTGAGGAGGAGGTGCAAAACCTAGTGGAGAGATTCGATTCCAACGTCATTGCAGGGGACATAGATCTCTTCCATAACGAGCTTAAAAAGGTCTTCGACCTTAAAAATCACCATTTCGACCCTATGTTAGGTGATGCAGCCAACTCATAATCTCCATCCCTATATTTTGGTTCATGGAAATAGTAGCAATGTCAACAACATCTACCCCCTACATTGATTCTTCTTCCATCCCAGTAAAGCATACCTATAAGAAGTAACCACCATAAAATTAGTAAGGATCACTCGATGCCCACGTTGAGAGAAATTTTTCTCCAGCACCACCACAAACAAGAAGCAAGAGGATCAATAGGGCACTATAAAACATAGTGAGTACAACGTCAATGCAGAGGGCACAAATAAATCTAGGTGGAGGCTCTCCTCTTTTGTGAAAAAAGTTGTCAAAGCTGAGAAGATGGATACTGTTAATTCAAGTCAGGTGGAATTGAGATGTAAACTAGGAAAGGTGAGCATGGGTATATTTTCCCCATTTGCATGTGCATGTCTATAACATAAAGGTAGTAGTTTTGTGTAGCACAAGTGATGCGGGGACTGCTTCAAAGGAAGATTTACCCTGAGCATACATATACAGATACAACAATGCATGTACCCATAGCACATGCTAAAAATAAGTGTAGGTTAACAAGCTGTATTATTCCACCAAAATTAAATGAGCATTACATCAATCATACTGCTAATACAACAAACCATGATCTTGAACTGGTATAAGTTGGGAGTATCGTGCACTGTTCATGAACTAGTTTGTTCAGGAGGATTGTAAACAACAAGCTGTATGCTACATCAAATTTTGGTACACAGGGGATGAGTGTTTCTTGTAGTGAAGAGGAAACAAGTGAGCATTAAACAAGAACTCCGTGACGAGAAATTTGAGTTAGAGTTTTTATTTTGTTCAGGAATGGAATCTAGCAACAAAGAAATTCGTGGCAATATGGAATACTGGGAACCAACTACCAAATGCGGCTTCACAACAATTTCATGTACAAATTCAAATGAAGGTTCACATGTCCCAAACCAAAGTTTTGTGCATGGCCTCAGAATTGTCATGTATTGTTATATGGACACGTGGTTATTTTAGAAATTTTAATTTTATACACCAACATAGATCCATCTTAAAAGGAGAACTACCAAGTGCAGAGCCTCAAAACCCCTTTTAAAGTGTAAAAGTTGATGAAGCATTTTAATTTATCTAATTTGTGTAGTTTTATATATATGCCGTTGTAAATGTTTTAAACTAATTTGAGCGAAAATGTTATTTTTCATAATATTTTATTTTTTTATCAGATATTATTATTATTTTTATAATATATTATTATTATTTTTATTATAATATATTATTATTTTTTCAAAAGTACAAGTGCCAATTCTAGGACGAGCACAAAAGGAGTTACATATCTCTCCGGAGTGGGCTATAGAATGTGCTTCTGGCTATAGAATGTGCCTCTTGGAAGCAATTAATTTTATTCAAATTTATATTTTGATAATTAAAATTGCTCCTCCATGGAGAAGGTGTCCTAGCCCAATAAAAAATGGAAATAATGTATTTTCAAAATTGTTTAAATTATTTTATTTTTTCAAAATATTAAGTATAATATGGAATATGTAAACATTTAAAAAACTTTGTAAAATTTTATATATTAACAACCAAGTAATACAACTTAAACATTTTTTACTTTTGAACTAAAAGTATAATAATAATAATAATAATAATAATAATAATAATAAATTTTTAAGATTACAACAAAGTTAGACAACAATTTAGTATTTGAAACAGTTTTAGAAAAAAAACCCTCGAACAAAGATGTCTTAAGAAGACCAATGGTAAAATGGGGAGTGTTTTAAGGGAGAGTGGCAAGCAGGGATCAAATTTCAAGCCGTCACAGCCCTTCAAAGGGCTCCTAGCCTGTCAGTGAAGTGGCATTTAAAATTTGCTAGTGATTTAAAATGTTGTTTTTTATTTTTGTCATTTAAAAAATAAGTGAAGCATTTAAATTAAAATAAAATGTCATTAAAAGGGCTCAGGTTAAAATAGTCCATCAACCATTTTAATCCTGCAGGCCTCTGACAAGTGGGGATGGGATAAGATCTGTGCTGTGGGCATTAAGTATATTCATCCATAAATCCACCCTATTGAAATCTAAGCATTAATTGATTAATTAATTCAGAGCATGTTTTTTTTCTTGGTTTGTGTGGGCTCCAAGGCTCTCGACTCTCGAGTCTCAACTGCTGCTCAAGTACATTGATGGGCAATAGGCATGGTTGCCTATACATACTACCATCCTCCAATTGAAGCATACATAATACCTATACCTACTAGTAGCCTCGAAATGAACCATGTTGCACGCATTTTTAAGCAATCCCATTGACATGGATGGATCATGGCCTCCTCAGAAAGTGCTCAATTCTTTGAATCTAGTCTACTATGAAAGAGCTGCTGCACTAAATTGAAAGAGGGATTGCAGTTTAGGTATGTGGGGTTTGGCGGTTGTTACATTTTGGATTTCGGGGACTTTTAAAGGGCCCTTCGGAGCTCTTCTGGCTCAATCTTTTGAGCATCTCCCGGCTATTACCGACGACTGGAGTCCACCCTCTTCTCAGAGGACTAGTACCAACTAGTTTATAAAATAAGTGGGAATATGTCTTTATCAGTCGGTATTTGGTTTCAACTGTGAGGTTTTTTGGTCTTGCTGATTCATGCAGGCTAAAGGACTCATGTGTTCTTGGAAGTTTCAGGGTTTTCTACCTTTGTCATCCTCGTCTACCACCTTTGTGTTTCTGACGTTTTGGGGTCGATTCTTGATATTATTTGTTAGGCTGATTATTTTTATTTCTGGCTTTTTCAGGTTCTGTCTGTTCTCGGACTTACGGCCTCCCACCGTGAATCACCTCTTGGAGAGGACACTTCACCTAGGGTTTGGTTGGTTCCTTCCCTAGGCTTTTTGCTACTGTTGACTTTGGTTTGGGTCTTGTTTAATTGTACTCATTTGGGGTTTCTGGTCTGTTTTGACCCCCTCAACCTGGGGTTTATTAATCCAGGGTTTTGTTCCTTCTTGGGTTTGTCGGCTTTGGTTGACTTGTGAGTTCTGGCTTGTTGTCAGCCCGTTATTTTCGGTCCTCCATGTTGGAGATCCATGACGGGTCTTCCATTCCCCTGTTGGATTCTTGTGCGGCTCGCTTTCGTCGTCGCCGGAAGGTTAAATCCCATAAGACTCTTAAAGGGAATCTTCAATATGTTGTTGGTCGCGATGTATACATGGACAGGGTTGAGGCTCTGTGTTCTCATGCACTAATTGGTAGACTTGAATATTGCTCTATAGATAAGAAGGCTTGGTTCTCCTGGGCCTCTAAACACTGGAAGCCATTCCTTTCATATGTTCCTATGATCAACTTGTTGGCTCAGGGTTGGATTGTCTTTGTATTTTTGGAAGACTCCCATGCTTCGTCTGTTCTCAGCCGGCTTTAGCGCATTGGGGAGGGGTCACTTGTCTTAGACCATTGGCATGTTCACTTTGATCCTCTTCGCGAAAGGGTGAAGAAACGTCACCTATGGGTTTTGCTTCCGGGTCTTCCATTTCCTCTCTGGAATCGTTCTCTTCTGGAAGGTATTGGTAATACCATTGGACTCTTTGTGGCTGTGGAAGAGGATTTCATGAATACCTATGACAAAATGATGGTGAGGATCCTAATGGAAATGGATATCATGAAGGGGCTGCCAGCTGATGTCGAGATTCTCTGTCTTGAGCATCTGTTCTCCCAAAGACTTGATTATCTTAGCATTCCATTCAGATCCAGTAGATGCTGGGAAACATGACATCTTCGTCGAGAGTGTCCTATCCTTCATATGGGTTTTGTTTCTTCAAGATCTCATCAGCAACCTGAGGTATGTGCGACACCTCCTCTGGTTTCAAAGGTTACCTCGATGAGCTTCCCTACTACACATGCAGCTCCCGAGTTAGGTACTTTCCATAATGCTTGTTCTCTTTTTGAACATGCCTTTGATCGTGATCTCCCCATTTTGGACTCGGTGGATGGTTGTCTTGCTTTCCCATTAACTCTTGAGTCTCCTGACCATACTTTGCTCAGCCCCTCATCCATTTCTTGTGCAGCTGTTGTAAATCCTGTGGATTTGTCCTCGCCCTCCATGCTCCCTCCTCCATGTATTCCTCCCATGTAAACTGAAGGATCTCTTTTGTCTACTCCATCCTCCTGCTTGCCTTCTGACCCCCTTCTTCTGAATGTGGCGGTCTCACCTCCATCCATTTTTTTGGACTCGGATTTTCCACCTCTTATTCGCTCTGACCCCACAGTTCTCACAACGCCTCCTCACATCCCTGTCTCCTTGCATTCCTTTGCGGACCCCTCACTTCAAAATTCCTTGAACATTTTCTCTGATAAGACCCCTCTCTCCCCCTCAGTCGTACCTTTAGAATCCATCCAATTCGAAAACGTTACTATTAGAAAAAAAAAATCCTTTGGAGCTTACGGCACCTGTACCTTCCCTATATACTCCTTTATCCACTAGGCTTAAAAATGTGTCTCGTCGGCATTCTTCTTCTCCTCTCAGGGTTCTTAGAGCTACGACCCCACAACAGAGTGGTTCTTAATGCGCATTCTCTCTTTAAACGTTCATTGCTTGGGGGGCTTAGCCAAACAAAAAAGTCTTCGACACTTGTTCTCTTCTCTTTCGCCTGATTTTGTTCTCTTACAAGAAACTATGACCAGTACTTTTCCTGCCCTACTTGCTTTTTCCAAGCTCTGTCCTGGCTGGGAATTCTGTGCGATCAGCTCCTTTGGTCTTTTGGGGGGCATTCTCTCTGGTTGGAATTTGAAACTCATCAAGTGTAAATCCTTTCACACTGTGGTGGGCATTTTGCTCAAGGCACATCTCTGAGGGTCGACCATTTCCCTTTCCATCCTAAATTGTTATGGACCCTACCTTCATATAGAAGCTTTTTGGATTTCAGTGGCTAGAGGTGGTCTGCTTTCCTTCCCAAACCTGATTCTTCCAGGTGGCCTAAATCTCACATTGAATGTATCTGAGATTTGGGGCTCTAAGGCACAAATTGATCCTCTGGGGCCCTTTTTTACTAAACTCTTCTCAGATCATCAGTTGGTGGATATGCCCCCTTCATGTGCTGGGCCTACTTGGCGGAATGGTAGGATAGGGGATGAGGGCATATCCAAAAGACTCGATCAATTTCTGCTTTCTGATAACCTTGTTAACCTCCTTGCCAGATATCGGGTTTGGGCTCATAGATCTGGGGTTTCTGACCATTTTCCTGTTCTATTTGAATGGTTGGATCATCCGGTCTCTTATGCTTTCCCTTTCAAATTCAATCATTCTTGTTTGGCTAATGAGGATTTTGTTCAAATTATTAGAACTGAATGGCCTCTTATTCCCTCTAATGTCTCAAAGGATGCTATGGAAGACCTATCTGTTAAATTGCAACTCCTTAAAGGTAAAGTCAAATCCTGGACTAAAGTGAAATCCATTGAGCTGAAGGATAAATCTGCACTTGTGCAGGATGAAATAAACTCTATTCTAGATTCCTCGACAACAGCTATTATGAGTGATAGTGAGCAGTCTGGACTGGCAGTCCTCAGACTTGAGCTTAAAAAATGGGTGGACCATGAATTACTTTCTGCTAGATTACTGAGCAGAGTGTCATGGGATCTTCAAGGTGATGCAAATACTAAATTCTTCCATGCTGTGGCATCTGCTAGAAAAAACCATAATGCCATCTGGGGTCTTGAAGATGAGGCTGGCAACTTGGAAATTGATGATCAGGGACTCAAGACTATGGGGATGCGATATTTTAAGAACATTTTTGTTGATGATCATTTGACCAATATTGTGGCCCAACTCAACATAATCTGATTATTTCCCTCTTTCATCAGCCCTGAAGAGAGGGAGTCATTCTCTTGTCAAGTTTCTCTGACTGAAGTGGAGACTACACTCAAATCATTCAAAAAGGATAAGTCCCCAGGTCCTGATGGATGGCCTGTTGAATTTTATTTGGCTTTCTTCGATGTTTTGGGGCCTGAACTTGTAAAAATGGTAGAAACCTCCAGGAAGGATGGTCGGGTGGTGCCCTCCTTGAAATCCACCTTTATTGCGCTTATTCCCAAGAAAGAATTTCCCATCTCTTTTGCTGATTTCCATCCCATTTCCCTCTGCAATCTGGTCTATAAGTTGATATCTAAGGTTTCTACTTTGAGACTTAAGCCCTTTCTGGACAAATCCATCTCACCCCAGCAATTTGGTTTTTTGAAGAATCTTCAAATCACTGAACCTTTGGCCATTACGCAGGAAGCCTCCACACTGTTAAAACCAAAAATAGGTGTGCCCTTATTTTAAAATTGGACCTGACTAAGGCATTTGACAGAGTTAATTGGACTTTCATCAGAATTATTCTTCTACAAATTGGGGTCCCATTGGTTGGTGTGAATTGGATTATGGGTTGTATTTCATCTACAAATTTTGCCCTCCTTGTTAATGGCTCCCCCTCTTGTTTTTTTACTGCTTCTCGAGGCATCAGGCATGGATTCCCATTGTCTCCTCTGCTGTTCATTCTGGTCATCGAAGGGCTTAGTTTACTGATTGAGGATGCCAAATCAAATGGTAAGATCAAGGGTATCAATATTTCATCTCAACTATCCCTCACACATCTACTTTTTGTGGATGATGTGATCATGTTTGGTATTGGTACATTTGAGGAATGGTTGGCCTTTAAAGTTATACTGGACATTTTTTATGAGGCATCCGGCATGCAAATTAATTTGGACAAATCATGCTTCCTTCATAATGATCTGGATGTTGATCTACTGTGCAGGATCACTGGGTTCCTTCCCTATCGATTTGAGCATATTAATAAAGGATTTAAGTAGCTGGGCTATTTTATTAAGCCATTGGGGTATTTGGTTAAGGACTGGCATTGGATCCTTGCTAAATTTGGAATCGCATTCTTCACTGGACCAATCAGCTTTTATCTCTTGGAGGTCGACTTGTTCTTATTAAATCGGTGCTATCTAGTCTTCCTGTCTACTAGATGGCATTGGTTCCGATCCCTCAGTCCATTCTTGACAAACTCAGGAGCATGATCTTCTCATTTCTATGGGGTTCATCCTCTAAGAAAAAGAAATTTCATCTTGTTGATTGGCACATTCTAGCAAGCCCAACTTATCTGGGTGGATGGGGTATTAAGTAGCTGTTATGGTTCAGTCTCTCCTTGAGGCTTAAAAGATTCTGGCTGGCTATTAATGGTAATGGCATTTGGTTTCAACTTCTGTCTGTGAAGTATATGAGAAGACTTCCCTTGCATTCTTGGCTTCGTAAAAAATCTTTTACTCTTCGAGGTGCTTCCGTGATTTGGAAGGGTTTCCTTCTTACTCTCTCTTGGCCTGGTAGAGGGATTATTTGGAAGGCTGGTAATGGGTCATCAATCCGACTTTGATTGGATCCCATTATTGGTTTGGGGTCATCTTATCTACTCCCCCACGATCCACAGGATTATTTGGAGGATTTCAGCATCTGTACTTTGGATCAAGCGTGAAATCATACTCCTTACGCTCAGAGCTATTGGTTCACGGCAGCTGAACTGGACATTCAGTGTGAATGGAAATTGAAATGAGACAGTTACATAAGAGGGCTGGAGTATGGAAGGATTCATCTTTCTGACACTTGTGACATTATTATGGGCACATAAACAATATGTGGGTCCTTTATCAGCTGCCCTGGGTTATGAATGTATTGCTTCCTCGTTCTGCTCTGTGGGACAGCCCTCTGCACTTGACTTGCTCTGGAATCTTAATATCCCATTGAAAATCGACTGCTTCATCTGGTTAACTATCAGGAGTCGGATTCTGACCTGGGATCAATTGCAACATCGGGGCATGCAAGGCCCTAGTAGATGTGTCCTTTGTTGTAAGGGTGAAGATAATGCCCAGCATCTCTTTCTTGACTGTTCATTCTCCAAAGGAGTCCTTTCCTTCTTTGTTGATTGATATGGATTTCCTCCTCCTCATTTAGACTCTGTCTCTTCTTTTCTGGAACACTAGTTCAACAACACTTCGATCTATGCTCACTACAGATATCTACCGATTTTCTTTTATTGGTGTATCTGGAATCTCATAAATTGATGCATTTTTGACAATAAAATGCCCTCTACCCATGCTCTTCTCATTCATATTGAGAACCTTATTCACTTGTATCTGGTTCCTCAAAAAAAGCTAAGAATCAGAAATATTGGACCGAGTCCCTTGATCATCTACCCATGTGGTTTTTTTGATGGGGCTGCTGCAGGAAATATTGGTGGTGCTGGATTTGTGATTCATCTAAATGCTGCTTATTTCATTAGTTTCTCCTTGGGCTGTGGCTGCAGCACAAACACTAGATCTGAGTTACTGGCATTATGGGCTATTTTGAGAGTAAGTAAGTTGATGGGTTTACCCATGCACTCAATATTTGGTGACTCGCTTGTCATTATCTATTGGCTCAACAGACTCGCAACTCTTAATGTCCCATCTTTGAGTCATTGGTGTGATGACATACTTACTATGCTGCAAATTGCCCCACATGTGATCTTCAAACATATATATCGTGAGCATAACATGCAGGCTGATGGTCTCTCCAAGCAGGCTTTGAAGATGGATATGGGTTTCGGTTACTTTTCTGAATCTCTGGATGGCATGATCATTGATCACGGGAATTTTAAGCTTTTTTAGCATGTGCTAAGCTATATGCTCTTATTTTATTTTGGCACTTTGTGTTTTGATATGTATTAGTTCTTAGTTAGCTTTGAAGTGACTTTCAGTTGGCTTGTTTTGCTCAGGACTTGTCTGTTTTCAGATCATCCTCGAACTTACTTTCAGCATATTCTGACCTGTATATCAGGAATGATGAGAAAGTCTGCATTTGTCAAACTTTGTGCTCCTAGTTTCTTAATTGGATGTTTGTATGTTTCTTAGATCGTTGCTATTCTAGTTTGATGGGGTTCCATTAGTGCATTTTTATGCAATGACTTAGAGGCCCTCTGCTCGCTGTATGTATAATATGTCTTTTGATTCTTGAAGGAATAACAAAGGCTGGTATTTTTTCCTCTGGAAAAAAAATGTACTAAATTACCAATGCTAATCTCACATATATCCTGGACCCCGATAGACCAATAATGAAATAGACCAGAAAGCACAGTTGTAACTAACGTATTTGATGTTCTATTTTCAGTTGTTGCTTCTTTCACTCCTGCAACCAGGTAAGAACTAGACCTACAAATGGTTGTTGGATATACTTAAGTGGTTAGACCAGTTAGATAAAGTTACAATAAGCGCTGTGGTGAACCAGTACAGTCACGCTTTCTATCGTAACAGTCCCATTCTCAAGGCTGAACTTACTGAATTGCTCTTACATGTGAGAAATTCGCTACGAGGTAAATTGATTATCCTCTCTATGTTGACTATAATCTCTTATAGGTTAGGCTTACATGTACTCCGACAACTTTCACACCAAACACGATTCATAGAATGTAAGCAACTAGAGGATTTTTACAAAGTCATTTCAGATGGAAATAAAATTATAACCAAAAAGAGTATTGCATAAATATCAATCCTGTTATACCATGAATGGTTCAAGAATGAAAAAGAAATAAAAATGGGCGGAACCCAGTCTCCATTGACATTGATCCACTTACGACTGGTTGAGGCAGAGCCTCTCATGACTACAACCAGTATTGTCTTGTTGGTCACGTGGTTAAGTCTCTTTTTCAGTTCTAGCCCTTTGATATTATGTTTTTTTATTGTATTTGACCGACTTATCAAAAATCTCTCTAGACTAGTATTGCCATAGATTTATAGAGAATAAAAATTATTCAATTTTTTTTCCAAAGAATCAAAAAAATTGTGAAGTTTAAGTGAATGGAATTTTCAATTTCAATTGAAATGTTTGTCTTAATTGAAAAATCAACTTAAGAAAGAGTTAACTAGCTCGATAGATTAAAAAGCTTTGACATTTATAAGGTATTTTATTTCTTACCTGAATCCTGATTCCTTACCTAGTCTAATAACTAATGGGAGCAGACGTTTCTTGAGCTCTACAATTTCAACTCTCCAATAAAACCCTTTTTTTTATGATGATGGAATTGCGAAGCTTTTGTCATTACAGCTGGGAAACCATTAAATAAAAATTACAATAACGAGGCCCATAAAATGAAATAAAGATGAGCATAAACTCTTTATAAGTATGGTGTCCTCTATTCTAAGATTTCAATGGTTAATGCATGTTGTCGTAATTATTTTGCCGATTTGCCATTCATGACTGTAATTTTGGTCACCTTATTAGTCCCTGCCCCAAGCCTGCAGGGACTCTATGAATCGGCATGCCGCCGTTTCTAATAAATTACACAAAAACCAAGACAGGCTTTTTTTATTTATCCTATGTTCTACACAAATACCAAGAAAACTAAGATAATTTTTTATCATTTATATTATGTTTGCAGTGTTTTATGTTTATTTGACCAATCAAAAACTTTGAGGTCTTATTTGGCCTCATATCGAGACCAATTTAATTTTCTCCGGTTAAAAGTATCAATTGACATATATGTTTTAGGTAATATGATTTTCATTTAAACTAATGCTATCTCCAAGATAGCATTAATTTATAAACATAAAATGTTAGCGATCTTATTCATCTTCTTTCAGGCTACAGGCTGCATGTTTTACATCTGTTGACGTGTGGATCCTCCCATGTCTGCCATCTATTCCTTTGTAACTTTGACGTGTGGATCCTCCCATATTTGCCATCTATTCCTTAGTAACTGTGTTTATGGTCATCTAGCTATATTTCCACTGGGAACATGGGTAGATCTCCCTGGTGCGAGAAGGCTCATACCAACAAAGGAGCCTGGACTAAGAAGAACACTTACCAACAAAGGAGCTTGGACTAAAGAAGAACACCACCGCTTGAGATACCGAATCAGTGCGGCTCAGTTGGCAAGCGTTGGAATTAAATTCAAATCGTTCTCCAAGCTGCCTGGTAAGATCCGTTTGGAGAAATATTCTAGTATGCTCTACCTTCGCATATCATTGTGGCTCATCCCTTCTTGGAATTATTGAGTTTCACCTGCTTTGCTTCAGATTTTGTCCTGTTTTAATTCCTGTCAAATTGTCAACAGTGTGAAGAATGTATAAACTGATAGCATTGAAGGACATGGATGAATATTTATCATTACTCACTCTTTTTTAGACACTAAAAACCCTAAAGGACTGAAAATAGAAAGAAAATATAAAAAAGCTAATCATGTTTAACAATAACAATAAATTTAGCTAATCACGATTCTATTAACGGTTGATGACTCTGAATACCAATGTTTTCATATGGGAATCCAATGGCATCCCATTTGTTCTTCAATGGCGAAGATCAAGTACAGAGTAAGCTAAAAATTGATAAATCTTTTAACATCAATAGAAGGGAAGGGAAACAATCAGAATACCTGGATTGGATTGTGCCACGAGCTTTGCTTGCCTGGTTGAATTTTTTGTTGATAAAGAAGGACTGCCTACATATTGGCAAGTCTGCCCAGCTTAAAATTGCATATCTTCTCTTATCTCGGAGATTCGTCCTGTATTTTAAGAATTCAAGGCACTATCGGAGTCAAAGGATATTATCGGAGTCAAAAATCGTCTGCAATAGGAGCACTGTAAATGCATATAAAAAACAGAGTAAAAACTATATGAATCAATAAGAAAAGGCATATCGAGTAGTACCTGCAGGTAGGGGTTTCAAACCCTTGGCAGCCGTTCGCTTCCTTTCCTTTGGGTTTTTCTCCTTTTTCTCCTTTTTCTCCTTGGATGCCTTGACGAGCTTCTCTTTAGTGGTCTTAGGATCTTTCCTCGGCAGCATCGGTGGAAGCCATGGATTGTGCCTACAATACTACACAACACATAGGCTTGATTTTTGCAGCGGAAAATTACTAATACGGCTCTGTTAGCAAAAATAGAATTCAATCGCAAGAGTTTGCTAAAATTAACGCTCCAAGAATGGAGAATACACGGTCGAAAAACATACTTGTTCTGTCTTTTCTATGGAGCCCATCCACGGCTGGTGTTTATCGAGCAGGTTGTGAATCTGGCTTTTGATCTCCATCTCAAAATTGGCTTCATGCAATGGCCTCCATGGAAAGGCAAGATGAATCCTTCAACATGCATTCGCTGAGCTTCTAGATGTGGCACTCATGCTTTGGGTGGATGAATTCATTTTTTGCATGGCCTGAACGTGGCAAGCTTCGGTGTTATCGCTTTATTTTCTTCTGTTTTCTTTAAGTTGCGTGTTTCGTTGTTGGACATTCTTCTGTTTTCTTTAAGTTGCGTGTTTCGCTGTTGGACATCACTGACAAAAACGATGAATTCCACAATCAACATTTATTGTTGTTGGTTTTCCTTAAAATCTTAGCTGTATTTGACGAGTAAACATTTATTGTTGTTGGTTTTCCGTAAAATCTTAGCTGTATTTGACGAGTAAATTGAGTCATAACATTCATTTATCCGTCAAATTCCATCCCTAGTTACAGTAGCATTTCAATTGTCTTTACCGTAGCATTTCAATTGTCTTTAGGCGAATTGTTCGATGAACAATAAATGCAGTCACGGTCATTAACATACAGAGGTA
>LPNX010709055.1:738150-808002 GCA_001517045.1 Pseudotsuga menziesii
GTGCGTAAACCATTTGCGCACCAGGTCAATTGGGTAATTTTGCAATCCTAGCTAAGTTGTTGGATTCTTGGAAAACAATTTGATTGAGCTGAGGCTAAAGTTAAACTGCACGGTCACAAGGTTGCAATTAAACTGCATAGCACTCTTGGCAATCCCTTAGGCAGGGACTTAGTTGCTTTGCAACTTTGTCTTGTTGTATAATGATTTAGTTTGTTGTAAAAATTAAACAGAGATCTAGGATTCGAGGGTTTATTAATTACCATACTTGCATTCTTGTTTGACTAATATGCTTTGTACATAATGTTTTTTGAAGTTCTTTCCTTATGACTTGCCTTCCTCCAACGTGAGTGCCTTACTCCAAGGTGGATTATGACTTGCCTTACTTACGTACTCATGTGCTCACGTACCCACGTACTTACGTACCCACTTACTTACATCCTCAATAAATAATGGAGTAGTTATAAAGTAAACTACAGAAATAAAGGAGTAGCTAACCTAAGAAACCATGCATGAAACCTCACAGATCACGAACTTACTGCCTGATGGGCATGCGATAACCATTACTTGTGTATTTTTACTAAAGAGGATATTCTTTTCATTTCTTTCCCAATTTTATTACTAATTAGGTTGACACCTGGAATGGTATGACTCTCTCATAGGATTGTCGTCAATAACCACTAGCCAATACACCTCTATGGTAGCTCTTATTACCCCCTTACCTACTAATGGAAGAAGGTATAGACAACAAGGAGGAGCATTGGATTATACCCCTACACATGCATGGCATTACTACATTCGACCAGAACATAGAGAGAAACTTCTCGACCAAAGAGAAGGGCGGATTTGCTCCTGAAATAGCATTATGACTAAAGAATAATCCCTATTTTAGATCCCCAATGAATTTTGTCATTGCTATCAATTCTCTTTTAACTATTGCAAAATGTAAAATTAGAAGGTTTAAAAAATATGATGGACCAACCCCCCCAAAAAACATGAGTAAATGGATACATACATATTGTGTTTATAATGATAGTCTAGAGCTATTTGGATTGAAATGATTTGACTCTTTGACTAGGGGGAATAAGTTCCCCTTCACATAAGTTCTATATCACCCATCTTGGTATCTGGTAGTATACTTAAGCTAAGAACCTCCCTTTAAGCCCTTAGGTAAAGCTCAGGAAATCACATTTTGATTAAATAAGGACCCAGAGGGACTTTCCCAAGGCACGAGGGGAAGGGATTATTCCCTCTTTAGATGCATGATGAGGAATGATATTATTCATCGGAATGGCTTACTCACTATATTGGCCTAACTTGCCCTCACCTCGCCTGATAGTGGTTGGTGCCAACCCTCCCCTCCGTTTATGCTACGCAGTTGTGGAACCTCATCAGATTAGTATCACTCCATATGTCCCAACCACACAAACAAACAAACAGGGAGGCATACATAGATTTATACAAGTTGGTATAATGTCTCAATCACTAACGGGATCTAACAGACCTTCTTGTGTTGCCTATAAGTGGGTTGTGAAACCCTATGGTGCATAGTAGTGGAGAACATACACCAAATGTGCCATATCGATGGAAGTAGGAGGGGGAGGGAGAGGTTCTATGTGCCTCACCAACCAACTAATTAAGAATATGGAATGTCATATTTTCTCTCTAGGAGAGAGACATTGTCATCCACCTATATTTAAGTCATACTACATAGTGCAACATAGAGGATAGTGTAGCTTATGATTTGCTTTTTTACTTTTGTAGTCCATATGGAACTACTAGCAACTCTACTACGGAATGTGCTTACTCATAAAGTACCTCAAATGGGCAAGGTCGTCGTCCATATGGCGATCTCATATATTTCAATTGCCCTTGTTGATTATGGGATATCCCCGGAGATCAACTTAAGGAACTGACTTTAGAACTAAGTAATAATATCCATTTGAAATCCCCAATGGAAGAATGTTTCATCAGATCCATCAAAATGATGTTTGGATACTAGTTGTGAAACCTCATAAGCGCAATCATGATATAATATGTC
This sequence comes from Pseudotsuga menziesii, assembly GCA_001517045.1. Classification (NCBI taxonomy): domain Eukaryota; kingdom Viridiplantae; phylum Streptophyta; class Pinopsida; order Pinales; family Pinaceae; genus Pseudotsuga; species Pseudotsuga menziesii. The sequence continues at coordinate 740,189 of LPNX010709055.1, forward strand.
CTAGTCAAGGGGAAATACTATATGGTGGCTCACTATCAAAGCACTCGCCTACCTAACCTGATGATAGTGCCAAACCCCATACTGGTTTCTTCATTCATGCGGCAGGTTTCCCACGTGCTCCCCAGTCATATCTGCAGTAGTGTATCGCTCCAAGGTAGTATCGCTCCATCCTGAGGGGATAAAGCTCAGGAAATGGCCAAGAAGAAAATCCATTTTTGTTCACCGATGATGTGGTGGTGGAATTCCATCAAAATGAGGACCCGTAGGGACTTTCTCGAGGTACAAGGGGAAGGGTTTTACTATGGAAAAGTAAAATGAAGTATGTTTTAGGGAAAAAATATATCCCAACCAAACAAAGAAGGGTAATGGTTTATATAATATACTACTTCTTTAACAACAGGATTGCTAGCTGATACGCCTAACAGATATTTGCACTACATTTGGAAGCGAAGCACGCTCGACCAAAGGGAGAGGCTTTTTTCCACACATATTCAAAATCTATTTTCAATGTCTCCTTAGTTCTAGGTGGTCAGGTCCAAAGTAAGAGTGTCATTCCAAACATGGCCTTTTCAGAACTTTCATATTGTCTTTAACTTGCCCATTGTTGAGGTGTGATCTAGACCAAAATTACATGTCATTAAATCTTCCTATAGATTGGGGGAAATGAGATAATTTCATCTCCTCTCCTTAGTTCAAATACAGGTTACTACCACATGTCCCCAATAGGCAGTAGTAAGTTCGTGAGTATAAGTATTTAGTTCGTTAACACATTCAACATGAGTCCGTGGTAGATGATCCCCCCATTTGGCATTACTAGCATGAGAGTTCGTGTAAGTGGCATCCATATCCCAATATTGGACACTATGATTAGGTAGGTCCTATAAATAGAGTCGTTTATATATGAGCTTGCATGGAGATGTCCTCACCCTCTCTACAGTCTTTAGAGCCCTTTCGTCCTTGCTGTGAAGAAGAGCTCCAGTCTTCTACTACCTATATCCCAAAGCCGAGAGGAATAAAGCCAATAAGACATAGATTAAACTAGAAGAATAAGACCATAATAAGAGGCTGAATAAGACATATCCTGTTGGATGGAGCGGCAGCATAGTACAACTAGCTCAACAGACCAAAAAGCACTACCTAGACCCATAACACAGGAGGCAGAGTAGTGTCAACTACTAGTTTCTACGTGTTACTATATGATATTTCCATGGAGACGTCCTTTCAAGGGAAGTACAAAATTCCCCCACCTTCCTCCCAATCACTAGGATAAAATTCCCTTTAGATCAATCTATACATCAACCATTTCTATAGGAGCTCGCATAGAGATGACCCAGAGAGCCTTTCCCAAGGTAGTAGGGGATGGTTTAGCTTGAATAGTGCAATATCATAAAAAAAAATTCCTTCAGGAGGGATTTACTTCTTACCGTAGTCTGTGTTGGGTGGATGGGGCAGACCCAGGTTCTTATGCTTTTATCTTCGCACCAACAAATAGACCCACAGTGTTGGCCCTTTCGGCAACAACCTGCGAACAGGTTGCAGTCTCACCTGAAACAGCTATGGGGTGCAGCAGAATCAGGTTTCTGTAGGTGAAAGAGGGATATTACTGTACCTTTATCCTTAACAAATAATAATCATGCAATACAGAGCTTTGACATTCACTTAAATAGCTTCACAGTTTAGATAAAAAGACAGTTTCTTACTTAACCCTTAACTGGGAATTCACAGCGAAATTAATACTTAGCAATTTATCTTACTTTATCATTCATCCACTTATCAAATGCATAAAAACATAACATAAATAAAATAAAAAGAACCACCACAACACAAGATATACGTGGTTCACCCCCAGGGTAGGGGCTACGTCCACAGAACTGCGTTTATATTCAACAATTTACAAGCAACATAGTTCTGATCTGTGCACTTAGCTACAGATCTTCTCAACAGCCCAAAACTGCGCACTTAGCTGCAGAACCTTTCTTCCAAAACCCTCTACGCACTCAGCTGCAGAGGTCGTCCACGCACTCAGCTGGGACTTAACCTTAAACCCAAAAATAGACCTTAGCTTCTTCGCATCACATCATCATCATAATACAAAAGATTCTCTTTACTCCTTTACATAAGTGCCTATTTATACAAGTGCACTATTACAATACCATGGGTACCCAAAAACCATGGGACATTTACAAAAAGAGGGGCTTCGACCCAACCCCGAAGCCCCTAAGACTACTTTGGATTGCAACTCCACTTACAAGCTTCGCACCAAAACCACAGAGTTTCCAAAATTAAGGACCTTCAAGGTCCGAGCCCCAACAAGCCCCTAAGACTCACCAGTGTCTCGTCCCGGGACACTCTGCTGCTTTTCGGGTGCAAGAATCTTGTTGGCAAAGATAGTAAACTGCTTGTTGAGGCTGCGCATGATATCTTTGGCTGCTTGCTCTTTCTCCACTATCTCCTACAATGTTGCTGTAGATGCTTCATTGGCTTTTTCCTGTGTAAACACATCATACTCCTTCAATACTTTGAGCTGGTTGTCTGCAGCAGTGCTCAACTCCAAGGCCTCGTTAATGAGGGGCTGCACAGAGCTCACTAATACTGTTTCTTTTCTTCTGCAAGACTCAATTTCTCGCTAGAGCGCACTACTATGCTTCACCTTAAGCATCTTCTGCATAGGGGGCAATGTCTTAATTTCTGCTTTTATTGCATCCAGCTCTATCTATCGTTGCTTGATGGTTTCTTGCAACTTTTCTACTTCTGGGTTGTCTTGCAAGTTTGCCCAGGCCTCAACACTTTCGTCTAGCAGCTTTTATGCACTACTTACAAGATCTGAGATCTTCGTTGCTGGGGCCTGAATATCTCGAAGACACTGTTCCCTGACCGCTGGTGGACTCTCAGGAATGAGGCGAAGCTGAAGCTCCGCAATTTGGGCCTCATGTTCTGCTTTCATCTTCTCTATTTGGCTTCTAGATTGTTGTGCATAGTCTTTCAGCTTTACTATTCTTTGCTCCGGTTCTTCTTCAGCCTACATGTCGAAGTCAGGGAGACTTCGACACGCCTCACCCAACACTCGTGCTAGTGTAGCCTGCTTGTTTTCTGTTTCCCTCTTCTTCTGTTCAGCTTCTTTCAACTATGCTTCGAGGCTCTCACTTTGCTTCGTGGTGTTTTCTAACTGCATGTGTGTGTAGCTGTCTCGTTCTCGGATCTCCTTCATGAGTGCTAATTGAAAAAAATGCAGCTCCGGCATAGAAAAATTAGTGTAATCTATCTCAACTATCATGCTCATCTGCGATCGGGATGCTACATCAGGTATTATAAGAGCTGCACTTGGTACTTGTCCCTGGTTGTTTCTGGCTGGCCACTGTATAGTATCTGGCTGTGCGCCTACTGGGGCACTGCTTGCTGCAGCGCTAGTTGCTGTTCTTTCCAATAACGCCTTAAGTTCTGCAATTCCCTGTGCTACGCCAGTGAGCATATCAAGATGTTTAGCTTCAAACTCTGCCCATTTGCTGGATAATACCTTTGTAGACTTCATCAAAGCCTGATCAAGCTCGTCAATAATCAAAGCGGGCTCTTCAACGATATTCTTTCCCTTCGATGCCTTAGTTTTCTTTCTGGGCTGAGGCTTAGTAACTTCCTCCACTTTAGGGGACTTGCGCTTATTTGGGCGATTAGGTTCTGAAATGGTCTTGAATGATTCTTCTTCTTCTTCATCAGCTCTGTCATCTCCACCATGGTCACCTTCGCTCTGCTGTGACTCATCTTGTTCTTCGCTCTCTTCGAGTGGGTCATTCTGCTACGGCTGACTAGGACCTGCGCCCAAATCTGTTACGGGAGGGACTGGTATGTCGGGCCTTGTTCCCGTGTCCTTCATCCATTCAGCCAGCCACTGCTGAACTACTGCGAGGATGTCTTCCTGGTTCACCATGTATGGTAACTTCCACCATGTATGTTTGTTATCTGCGCGGGCCTGCATGAAGACATTATGCATATTGACCTTGAATTTGGCCACTCCAGTATACTGAGAAAATAGCTCATTACTGAGCTGTGGTGTTTTCAGGGTCTCATATGTAATATTCATCGAATAGAAGGCGAACACGTAGTTTGTCATTTGCTGCAAGGATTTATCCTGTGAAAACTAAAGAGATGCATACCTTGCTGCGCCAGGCATCTCCGGAGGCACATCAACAAACTGTGCCTTGGTAGGTTCTCTCCATCTTACCAGTGCAATAAGAACTAACAACCATGAATAATGAAAGCCTCTACCTTTCTCTTGTGCATCACGGACATCTGCAAGGAATTCTCTAGCAATGTACTCTGTCCATTTGTAACTGTATTCTTCGGCACAGTTCGCAACAATATTGACAATCGGGGCAGGTACTTCATTAGGTCTACACTTCCTCATTAATTTGCATGCTAGGAGCTCTGCGGTGAAGTGAATGTTCTGGTGCCGAATAGTCAATGTTTGATACCCTCGATTTCCTTTTGTTAAACCAAAGTGGTCCTTCATGTGCTGCACCAACTTCGTATCTTCGTGCTTTCCAACAAATTCAATCCCAGGATCAGGCCCTTCCTTCGGCAAGCCTGTAATCCTATGAATCAGCTCTCCATCAATAGAAATTCTCTGGTTTCCTATCCATAGGTGCCCATCATGCACCAACGGCAATAACTGCTTGACCACCACGGTAACCTGCTGGCTGCGACCAAAGTGGGGGACATTCAGCATCTTCAACAAGCCAGCTTGCTCTAAGCCAGCAGCCCACTGCTTTACTTTAAGTAACGTCGTTCCAACCTCCAGATAATGGACGGAGTACAAGTATTTCCCAGGTGTGAACTGTGGAAACTTCTCACGATCATTCGTATCGTGGTCTGTGTACTTGAGCTGATCTAATCTTCCTGTCATCGTTCCGACCAACTTCACACCTTGTGGCAGCGAAGGGGTGAGAAACGCGAACTTGACTGTTCGCCGAGGTGGCTGAACTCCTGGTCGAATAGGCGGGAGATATGGTGGACACTGCAATGAAATTTTCTCATCCTCATCGAAGTCTTCGAAATCTTCAGGTGGGAGCTCTACCGAACCAGGAGGATTCATCTGAATCATGGGATCCTCTGGTGTCTTTCCTGATGGATTGTGCCTTTCTTCGTTCTGCTTAGAGCGAAATTTTGCCTTAAACTTATTTCTGTTAGATCGTGTTTGCATCGGTTGATTCGGCGCAGGGGAAGTCTCTTTGTGAGGTGTAGATGCAGGTGGGTTCCTCATAAAGTTCTGCAGACCCCTCTTTCTGAATTCTCTCAACAATTGCTGGACTTCGCGATCAGCTGACATGGACTCAACTGTGAAACTCAAGAAAATGTGTAACGCGAAATTCGCAAGCCTGGGCGTCTTCTTATAGGATCCAACGACCAAATATGCCATAACTGTGCATTAAAGACACCAAATCTGACCGAGCGGCGGTAGATCTTGTCCAAACGGTGCTAGATTTCCCAAATACGGCTGTGGATTTGACCAAAATCTCATCATTATAGGCAGTTAATGCAGTTAACGTACCAGCGCCGCTAAATCTGATTTTTTCCAACTGTCGCATTTTAAGCTTCGACACACCTTTCTTCTTCGGCATAACCACTAACTTCAGCTTCGCCACAATAAGGAACTTCGACACATCCTGACACAAGCTTCAACAGAACTTCGAACATCGACCCACGACAAAATTTCTTCCACAACCTTCGACACTTCGTAAATTTTCCAACAATCTTCCGAAGCTCTTTGAGAACAGCTTCATTATAGTCTAGTACCCAATTTCAACTGTTCTTGGTACTTAGACTCTTCTTCTTGCTATTACTTCTGATCAGGGGGTACAGGTCCATCCCTGTACTTCTTTAATCTACTTCCATTCACTATGGAGGGAAAAATTTCTCCATCCAATTTAGCTAATTGAACTACACCACCATCGGTAACTTTCTGAACTATGTATGGTCCTTTCCAATGTGTCTTGAACTTACCTAGGAACTTCATGAATTTAGTGTCGTACAAGAGCATAAGATCACCATTCTGAAAATGCTTCTTCTTAATGTGTCTATCATGCCATGCTTTTTCTCTAGAGTTCTGTACTTGTTGCTGGAAACCTGCAATGAATCTGTCTTCCTCTAGTTCCAGTATCTTCGCCAGTATTTCATTCAACACGGCTGGATCATCCATCTCTGTGAAGGCAGATATTCTGAGGCTAGGAACAATGTACTCCATGGGCATAAGTGCTTCCTGTCCATATACCAACCTAAAAGGTGTGTGGCCTGTCAACTTCTTGCAAGTGTTCTATTGTTGGAGACATTTACCATCATACTCACTCTTTCGGTCAAATTGGCCTAGTTAAACCACTATCCTAAGTTTAATTGACATCAGTGGAGCATTAATTACCATCATCCCAGTCACTCCCACGCCTACCTATAGTCAAGGAGGCTAACTTAGCCTTCTCCTACAATCAAGGAGGCTAACTGGAGCACTCCAGGGGTGATCTGTGTGACATTAATGCACCTACCTGCTAATTGGTGGTTACAATCAGTTCAACCAATCAGTTACAGTCAGTTAAGGCGCCTCCATTCATTAAATATATTATTTAATGATTATTTATTATTATTTTAATGAACTGGAGTGAACAAGGCACCTTCACCAACTTCTGATGGTCAGTTCGGCTTCAGTTAATCTCATCAGGGTTTATTGGAGTCATGCAGTACTAGCACTTGATGATTGGATTGCTATAACATGTGTTTGATCTCCTTCAGTTGAGATTTAGTCATTTATTGCACTCCAACTTCAGTTAGGGTTTGGTGAGTCAATTAGGGTTTTGATCAAGTGGTTAATTGAGTGAGATTGCATGGCAAAGAGTCAGTTAAGCTAGACTCACTCACTGAATTCGAATTGTCCCTTAGGTATTCGAATTCTTCATGGAGTTAAGCTATTGCTATGCATGGAAATTGTAATCCTTTATTGTTTATATAATATACAGAGAGGAAACCTATTTGGTATTCCAGTTATTTCCAATTCATGAGTATTTTGTTAATAATTCTTTGATGATTTTGATTCCTAGTTCCTAGATCATGTGCAAGAATTAATATGGTATTAAATCATATAGCGAGACGTAGATCAATCTCTCAAGAACAAGCTTTTTGACAGATTTCTCCATGGAAAGTGAGCAATAGCTCAAAATTCCAGCACTGCACCAGAAGCCAAGGCTTACCACTTAATACCCCAAGTAAAGAACTTGTTGATCAAGCTTGCTTGATTGACTATGCTGGGTGTGATGAAAGCCTAAATGTGTAGGTTGTCCGACCTTACGGTGCCCCTTTTTGTTTTGATTTGCAGGTCTTAACAGGTACAACTTCGAATGGACTCATCAATCCCTCCTCTCACCCCATTCACAAGCTATTTGAAATGGAAGTTGAATATGATTGCATATCTCAAGAGACGAGGTCTCTATGAGGTGTCTATTGCAATTGGAAGAGAGACTTATGAGAATGAGAATGATTGGCTAAATGACATTGACAGAGCTTTTGGATCAATAGCTCTGGCCCTTGATGATAGCTTGTGCTACCTGATTTGTTCTGTTGAATACCCAAAGGAAGTCTAGACAATATTGGACAGAGCCTTTGGCAAGCACAATGAGGGTCATAATAGTACTTTGGAGATTACAGCCAGCACCACAGGAGTTCTTCACTCAAAATTCTCAGCCACTACTCTCTCTAATGAAGTTGTTCAAGATGAAGATGAAGCAGAATCTTCTACACATTCGATTCGAATTGAAGAAAGTCTCCATGAAGTGACTCCTTCTCCTGATGCTCCGAAAGTTCATGAGATCTCTGATATCTCATATTCTCATATTGCTGAAATGGAAGAAGACATTCGAATCTCTGATATTGAAGAAAAATGCTGCTGCACTTCCATGCAAACATTCACCGGTGATTTTCCTTTGAATTCTGTGCAAAATTTACCAGTAATTGCTTCCGAAAGCGAAGAGAAAATTGATTTTTCTCCCTCTAATGTTGCTGATGGTGTGAAAATATGTGATACCTTGGATATTTTGGAAGAAATATCATATTACCAGAGTGATCCATTCACTCCCCATGATCTAGATGTTCCAGCAAATTCCTGCAGGATTGCATGCACCAAAATTCAGAATTTTGAAGAAGAAGAAAACTGTGCATCCACCGTCTTGGTTGACCATAATTTGGATCTGATATGAACCATATTGGATCTGATATGATCTTATTTGGATCTGATCTGATATTTATTGGTTCAAAATTTCAGGTTCATAAACCTTCAGTACTGCTTGTAGCCGTTCTCATCAACGGTGTGAAGAAACAAGTACCGCAAGTCTCCTACAAAACTGCTGCTGGGGATTTGATTTCACTTCATAGTTTTGGATCTGTTGTGAACTTATTTAGATCTGATTTACATTCTGATTTGATATTATTTTGTTCATATTTTAAAATCCAAAAGCTTTCAGTCATGCTTGTAGTTGCTCTCACCAATTTCGGTGTGAAAAATCAAGTACTGCAATTCTTCTTCAAATTTACTGATGGGGATTTGGTGTTAGTTTCCTCTTATGAGGTTGTTGATATTTTATTTTGTGAATAATTAGATATTTCTAAAGCTATATCAGATTATGGATCTCAAGCATTCACTCTCCAGAGTCCCTGGGATTCTCTACCTTTGGTCACAAGCTCATCTCCTCACAGAACTAGTAAAGAGGAAGACATTCTGCATCCGCTTGGACACTTGCTCCTAATATTTGGGGCTGATTTTACCACTCATGGGTTTCTGTTCAAGGATGAAACATATCAGTTTCTTGAGTGTTCCACACATGGTTCGAATCCTCAAGAACCTTTTCTCTCTCTTCAGATGACTTCAGTTGCTCTACATGGGTCCAGTTTTCACCGTGCAGCTGTTTATATTTCTGATTCAGTTGAGTGCATTGTTCTTCTTCCAAAGTGGAATATTCCTCCAGACATATTCATTTAGTTTGGATTCATAGGTTCACATGCACAGTCTCAGGATGCTGCTGCATAGAAGAACCAAATTCTTGATTTACTGCTTAGTTTGAGGGGGGTATTTTTCCCATGAGGTTTTCCCCGTTTCCTTGGTTATATTAAGCAGTTACTTTATTGTACAGGGTGACCTATGGCCTTAGTTGCCAGGGCCCTAGCATTTTATGCATTTATGTTTTCTAACTCTTCCTGAGTATAGATTAAGGGGGGGTGTTGGAGACATTTACCATCATACTCACTCTTTCGTTCAAATTGGCCTAGTTAAACCACTATCCTAAGTTTAATTGACATCAGTGGAGAATTAATTACCATCATCCCAGTCACTCCCACGCCTACCTACAGTCAAGGAGGCTAACTGGAGCACTCCAGGGGTGATCTGTGTGACATTAATGCACCTAACTGCTAACTCGTGGTTACAATCAGTTCAACCAATCAGTTACAGTCAGTTAAGGCGCCTCCATTCATTAAATATATTATTTAATGATTATTTATTATTATTTTAATGAACTGGAGTGAACAAGGCGCCTTCACCAACTTCTGATGGTCAGTTCGGATTCAGTTAACCTCATCAGGGTTTATAGGAGTCATGCAGTACTAGCACTTGATGATTGGATTGCTATGACATGTGTCTGATCTCCTTCAGTTGAGATTCAGTCATTTATTGCACTCCAACTTCAGTTAGGGTTTGGTGAGTCAATTAGGGTTTTGATCAAGTGGTTAACTGAGTGAGATTGCATGGCAAAGAGTCAGTTAAGCTAGACTCACTCACTGAATTCGAATTGTCCCTTAGGTATTCAAATTCTTCATGGAGTTAAGCTATTGCTATGCATGGAAATTGTAATCCTTTATTGTTTATATAATATACAGAGAGGAAACCTATTTGGTATTCTAGTTATTTCCAATTCATGAGTATTTTGTTAATAATTCTTTGATGATTTTGATTCCTAGTTCCTAGATCATGTGCAAGAATTAATATCTATAAGCCCATAATACTGCTGGAATTCTAAGATCCCAATCATTTCTGTTAACATTGCAAACCTTCGTCAGAGCGTGCTCAAGAATCTTGTTAAAGGCTTCGACAGTTCCATTTGCTTGAGGATGGTAGGCAGTACTCTTCTGATGATATACTTGAAATTCTTCGGTCAATGCTTCAATAGTCTTATTCAGAAAATGTGATCCTTGATCACTCATAAGAATTCTAGGACACCCAAACCTCAACAAGATATTATCAAATATGAAATTCGTAGCTGTAGCAGCACTACAGTCCTTGACAGGTTGAGCTTCGGCCCAACGAGTAAGGTAATCAGTTGCTGTAATAATGTATCTTGCTCCAGATTTCTTTGCAGGGGGATTGATTGGTCCAACAAAATCAATAGCCCATTTGTCAAATGCTTGTAAAGTTACCTGTGGAACCAGAGGCATCTCATCCCTCTTGGATGGTTTTCTTGTCCTCTGACAGATATCACAGCTGTGGCAATACTCTCTTGCATCCTTATGAATCGTAGGCCACCACAATCCAGCTGTCAGAATCTTCTGTGCTGTAGCTTTTCCTGCATAATGACCTCCTGCTGCTCCAAAATTTGCCTAAGCCAGAATCAGTGAATTTTCATGCTCCAGGACACATCTGTGCAGTATTTCATCCGGTCCCATCTTATATAACTGTCCTGCTATCAAGGTAAAGTCAGCTGCTCTAACCACCAGCTGCTTCTTCTACTGTGTTGTCATCTTAGAGGGTGCAAAACCTGTAGACAAGTACTGAACAATATCCTGAAAATAGTCATCAACCATCTTGATGGCAAACAACTGGGCATTAGGAAGACCTTCATCCAAACTAGTGGGCTCTTCGCCTGACTCAAGCCTCGGCAAGTGGTCAGGCCCAAGGTTAAGTATTTCGGGCTTAACTATGATCTCAAAGTCATACTCCTGAAACAAAATCAGCCATCTGCATATCCTTCCACCTAACATAGGCTTGTTAACCAAATACTTCAAAGCAGAATGGTCAGTGAACATCTTAAAATGAGATCCTAACAAATAATGTCGAAATTTCTATAAGGCATAAACCATAGCTAGACCTTCTGATTCTGTCGTAGTATAATTCTTTTCTGCTGTGGACAATTTTCTACTTGCAAAAGCAATAGGGTGATCAATATTAACTTCACCTGACTGAGCCAATACTATACCTAAAGCAATGGAAGATGCATCGACATGAACATGAAAATCCTTACTCCAGTCAGGGAATACTAAGATAGGGGCAATTACCATCTTTTCTTTCAAAATATCCAAGCTTTCCTGACATTCAGGTGTCCACTCAAACTTAATATCTTTCTTCAATTTCTTTTCCATAGGGGCTATAATCTGAGCATATCCTTTAATGAATTTCCTGTAGTATCTAGTATGACCAACCGTAGTGCGAAGTTGCTTAATAGACTTCGGAGGTGGCAAGTTCACAATAATGGCTATCTTCGCAGGATCCACCATCAATCCTTGCTCGGATACAATGTGACCTAGCAGAATTCCAAAAGGTGCACAAAATAGACACTTCTTCAGGTTCAATGAAATCTGATGTTGTCTACACTTGTCCATCATAAGTCTTAAACTGGCTATATGGTCTTTCAATAAACCAAATATAGTCCAATCATCAAAGTAAACTTCCAAGAACTTATGAATAAATTCCTTAAATGCAAATATGACTACTCTGGAAAATATAGCAGGTGCATTCTTCAATCCAAAGGGCATAACAATATACTGAAAAGATCCCATTTCTGTAGCGAAGGTTGTTTTATGTCGATCCTCTGGAGCAATTCTGATCTGATGGTAACCCGAAAATCCATCAGTGAAAGAATACACTTCTTGACCTCCGACATTGTCTAAAACTTCATCTGTAAAGGGAGTAGGAAAATGATCATGTAAACAGGCATCATTCAGCTTCCTCAGATCAACACAGATTTTGATTTCTCCCTTGGTCTTCTTTTCTTGTACCACCATAGGGCTGACCCATTCGGACTCTTCGACAGGCTCAATGATTCCTGCAGCGAGCATCTTATCTAGCTCCATCCTGACTTTTTCTTTATACTTTTTCTTCTGCTGAATTTCTTTCAGTTTAGTTATACACTGTGACTCCGATTTAGGCTTCTTGAATTCTTTGATCATTGATTTTTTAATATCATCCAAGGTATAGTTCTGAGTACTGTAAAACTTCATAAACCAGGTCAAAGCTCGGTCTATGAAAGAGGTGACCAGCTGCGCTCTTCTTGTATTTTGATCCATAATATTCTTAGCAGTCCAAACAGCTTCGCATAAGAACCAAAACTGTTCTGGATCCTCTAATCCAGTTCCTTTAAATATTGGGAGCTTGATATCATCATTCACATGGGCCATAGTGAATCGAGGGGGAGGGGGAGGGGGAGGAGGAGGAGGAGGAGGAAGACTGGTAACATGGGGGAGACTAGTAACAGGAGGAAGGGAACTTACTGAGGTAGACTGACCTGTGATAGGACTACTCGGGCTACGGTTACTTTGAGACTGCGATGGGTTGTTAGGGATAACAGATCTTCACTGCGGAGTTATAGGAGGGTTTCCAACAAAAGGGGTTTCTTCAGATTCAGATTTTTCTGGACTTAATGAGGTATAATCGGTGTTCTGGCCTAGGATATAGGATCCGAGAGTTCCCTTGTATCTTTTACCGTTGTGAAGCAAACCACTTTTCTCGTCGAAGTCACTTTCGCTTCCAAACATAGGTTAGTAGCAATAAATCTAGCAATCTGATTGGATAAGCAATATGCCTTTCTTAGCCAAGAGCATTTTAATTTTCAGAATTAATGAATTCAGGTACTTACCCCTTGGTCCTTTGAAAAACTGTCTTTCTGCTTCGCTGAAAGAAGTATGTGTGTCGATGGTGAACTCCGTCACAAATGCTTCAAAGGTTTGCATTGTCCAGAAGTCAACAGCTCTTGATACCGCGTTGTTCACACTTTTCAACAGCTTAATTCTTTTTGGGGTCCAGTCAGGAGACTGATTTTATTTGAAGTTTGTCTTTCTTTCTGTCAACCTGGATAACCACTGGTGCAATTCTATGTGGATACTAGCAAAGAAAAATTCATAAATATCAGTAAAAACGTACCTTTGCAAGAAGTCGTCTGAGCTACGACGAGGGTCCTTATTCTCTTGTTCAGCAAATTTCAGATAAGTATCTTCAACCTAGTCATTGATTTCTTTTACTGAGGGCCTCCAAAACATATCCCTCCAGGTACGACGTAGATCCCTCTTGAAGCAGATACTGGTTCAACCAGCAACGGAACCAATTTGTTGGGTGGATGGGGTAGACCCGGGTTCTTATGCTTTTATCTTCACACCAACAAACAGACCCACAGTGTTGGTCCTTTCGGCAACAACCTGCGAACAGGTTCTAGTCTCACCCAAAACAGCCATGGGGTGCCGCAGAATCAGGTTTATGCAGGCGAAAGAGGGATATTACTCTACCTTTAGCCTTAACAAAGAATAATCATGCAATACAGAGCTTCGACATTCACTTAAATAGCTTCGCAGTTTAGATAAAAAGACAGTTTCTTGCTTAACCTTTAACTGGGAATTCACAACGAAGTTAATACTTAGCAATTTATCTTACTTTATCATTCACCCACTTATCAAATGCATAAAAACATAACATAAACAAAATAAAAATAACCACCACAACACAAGATATACGTGGTTCACCCCCAGGGTAGGGGCTATGTCCACAGAATTGCGTTTATATTCAACAATTTACAAACAGCACAGTTCTGATCTGCGCACTCAGCTGTAGATCTTCTTAATAGCCCAAAACTACACACTTAGCTATAGAACCTTTCTTCCAAAACTCTCTGCGCACTCAGCTGTAGAGGTCGTCCACGCACTCAGCTGGGACTTAACCTTAAACCCAAAAAATGACCTTAGCTTCTTCGCATCACATCATCATCATAACACAAAAGCTTCTCTTTACTCCTTTACATAAGTGCCTATTTATACAAGTGCACTATTACAATACCATGGGCTTAAACCATGGGTACCCAAAAACCATGGGACATTTACAAAAAGAGGGGCTTCGACCCAACCCCGAAGCCCCTAAGACTACTTTGGACAACAACTCTGCTTACAAGCTTCGCACCAAAACCGCGGAGTTGCCAAAATTAAGGACCTTCAAGGTCCGAGCCCCAACAGTCCGTGCAAGTGAGAATGTCTAAGTGAGAATGTATATCCTTTTCTCTTACCATAGTGTGCAAAACCAAAGAAATCCATATAATTACTCGCATATATATATATATAATTATACTTGATGGAGAAGTTTCACTTTCTTTCTTCTTTTAGGTTTTGGAAATGACGGAGCTCTTATGGACGATGCCTTAAAATGCACCCGTTTCAAAAAGTGAGCTAATTGTGTAAAATAACATATATAATGCACGCTTAACAAAATGACCTGCCAAGATAGGAAAGGAATTACCCAGATCCCCAGTACGCATACGTAAAGAACTTTCCAAGTACACTTGTAAGTCCACCAAGAGAGACAACAGGAAGAAGAGTTTGACTTACGAGCATTTAGATTTAGACTGATTAGATTTGATTGGATTTTCTAAAACAACGATTAGTCTCCTGATGAGGATGGCTGGAAGGAGCAACCAAAGGGAACTGTTTATTTAGCTTACCGAGATGGAACATAGTAGTGCTTGAGGCACATAGTCCACTTAACTATGTGGAACACTGCATAGGTCGGGGGGAATAAATAAAGGATACTCCACATTGCGCTACTACTGATACACGTTGAGATACACTATCATAAGAAGGTTACACGTATAGGAAGGAGTCTTCATTGAAACAACAAAGAGCTACTCAACGAGGAATTATTGAAGGATGGAAATATGACATGGGGAGGGAACGATACGTAGAGCGGACTCACAGGGCATACTCAAAGGGGAATAAGCCACAGGGCAGAGGCAACATCAGCTATACCTCAAACAAGACTAAGGTGATTGCTTGTTTATTTACACAATTCAACTGGTGGGTTAGGTGCATCGATTCTCCCACAACATGTTTATGAGAGAGGTTATAATAATACATATGCATTACCAAGGTTTTGACGATGAGAGAGAGAACGAAACAACCCTGGAATGGATGGCACTTTTTAATCCCCTGCATTCAGGTCAGTATTACCACCGCTTGCCTCCTTGTTGGTGGTTTCTCACTAACGCTTGATTACTCGAGTGGTCGGAAGGAAGAACACTACCGTGGGAGATAGGACTAATAAATGCCTTACCCCCATGTTTGAATGATTGATAACGCTTGCCCGAACTCGAGTTTTTCTTTTGTCAAATAGCCGAGAACAGTTCAGGGAGGTAATCTCGCCCGACCTAATAAGTATGATTGTAAGGTATGGGGCATAATCAAAAGGGTGATTCCTAGATAACAAAGAAGGTTGTTTCTAAAGCCCTAAATGACATATCTTAATAGAAAAGGTGGTATCAAAACAGAAGAACGTAAAGCCCGCCCGAAATGTAATCTCTAAAAAAAGGTGTTTTGGAAAAAGAAATGTATATAAGGGAAATCTATAAAGTGGCTCACGTTATAAGATTACCCCCATTACTGAAGCAAGTGGTTGGGGCATCAGTAAGTGGGGCAAGTTAGGTAGGTAGTTAAATGAATTTGGCAGTTGAGTCACCAATTTGAGAACTAGAGACAGTTGATATTGTCCCAGTCTCCTAATTAGTTGGATCCATTTAATAACCTTATTCATTGAAATTTATTGCAACTGGATGTATTTGGGCCTTGTGACGTTTGGAGGTTAGAAGAGGATTGGGTGAGGTGACCTTTACCAGTTTATGCCTATGATTTATCCTTATTCATAACTTTATTGCAACTGGATGTATTCGGGCCCTGTGATGTCTGGAGGTTAGAAGAGGATTGGGTGAGGTGACCTTTACCAGTTTACGCATATGATTTATTACAGCCAACTGTTATATATGTAATAATGCTAGAGAAAAACTAGTCAAGTTGAGAGTTTTCAATCTTTTGAAGCCTTAATTAGTTTGGTTAAACCCTGCCTTCTCACCTACCTTAAATAACCTACCCCAGCTTGAGGTAAGTTCTGCCTTATTCCCTACCTTCACTGAAAGAAGAGAATTTTCATCACTAATACCCCCTATTTAAAATTGTTTGGCGATGTAGTTTTGTAAGGGGATTTATTGTTTTCCTGATATAGGAGGGGTAGGAAAAATCCACAGCTTTCCATTTCGAAGTAAGTTGAAGTAGGAGAAGTGCATTTAGAGGTCGGAGATCTTCTTTTTTTATCTGAATGTGGTGGGAATGTAAGGAAGGAACAGAGCTATCTATAGAGTGTTTACACTTGCCTACATAAAAAGTTAATGAAGCTAAGGTCACATTGAGTTACCCATAGACATTAGATAAAAGGAACTTGTATACACTTGCCTATCTACATGAGCTAAGGAAAGAATTACATTCTGGTTGCTATAGACATTTGAGTTACCCACCCTTGCCTAACCTTACAAGGAAATAGTAACAGGAAAGTGACATGGAAAATAAAGGTGTGGAGCTCTTTCCCGACAAAGGAGGGGAAGGAAACAATAAAAGAAATATCAATCCAATATGCATGTATATAATCTAAACGCATTCACGTGCGTTATCCCCTGTACTAACACATATTAAAGGAATAGGTTAAACCCAACCTTCTTATATAGGAACGGAACTCTGCAGGTGTGCCTCCAGATTGTCACCCTGCCAAAAAGGTTAGTGAAGGAAATCAAAGGTCTTAGTTAGTGTCTTGGTTAAGGTTATTCCTATCTTCTTTTCCACCTATTATCGAGGTCTAAGTGGAGATTTTACCTAAACTAGTTCAAGTGATCAATTCCACTTAGATAAACCGATTAGGTGGGATCAGCAGCGAAGCCACAGCTTCTAACCGAGCATGTGGAAAGGATGGCACCCCTTGCATCATGGAACCTCGTTTAAAGTCTAAGTTGTACCCTGAAGTTGGTGGAATAGAAGTGCTCACTCAGTCCTTACTTAAGGATGGTCCCAAGGGTAGGGTAAGTGTATGAGGGTGTTAAAGCCGAGGAAACTAGGACCGAACAGTTAGGTGGAGAGTAGGGGTAGGAGTAACAGCAGCCCTGAAACTAATAATTGTCTTGAAAATATCAGCTTAGGTAAAATAATAAGCTCAAAAAGACTTACATTTAGGCTAAAGGGTGATCAATCCACTACAGAGGACCGAACGCTGTCAACCGATTAGGCTATGTGTGAGATGGATAAGTCAATTTCATTCCATTTTGGGCTGTCTCTAGCTAGCGAATCGACGAAGTCAAATGACAGAGAAGGAGCTTCCATGTTGTATCATAGAGTGACCAGCACGAGATTCAGCTAGTTTTAATTGATGCTTCATTTTATTTTGAAGTTGGGTAGACACTCGGAAAATACCAGGGAAGCTCAAATCTTCCCTTAATAAGATAACATTTTCCAGTTGCATGTTTGAGTAACTTGGTGTGGAACATCCTCTTCATTCTGAGTGTGATCACTTCTTAGCTTTTCATTTAGTGGCTTTACTTTATTGATTCAATCCCTCTACTGGATAATTTCATATTTGCTATTATCATTGCTTTTACTACTCACGCCACGAGGCTCTATATACTCATTGCTTGGCTCACATTGGAGCATCTTTATGGGATAGCTATATTTCTTTTGAATTTAGTATGGGGAAGGTTAAGTACGAAGGACCTACACTGATATTGACACCTACCCTTGTACCTGATGTTCTCAGATGTTATCAGTTGGTATAGCACGCAAAGCCCCTCCTTAACGGATTTACTGGATAGATTTCTTTATTTGGATTGGGCAGGAGTGCAATTGTGAAACTAGCTTGCTTATCGAGGGGACTGCTACGCTCAAAAAACATTCCCCCCTCGACTGGCAGGCTATTCTCTGTATTGGTGGGATAGAAATATTTCTTAATTCATTCAGTCTTTTCCTGCCGAATGAATGAATCTATTATAACGTATTACATATATAATACGAACGAGTATGAGCGCATAAATGCCCTATTTTTTTTTATCTCCTCTTGTTCTTCCTATCGGTTGAGTGCACAGTATTCCTCCTTAGCCCAATTGCCGACTAAAGGAGATGGTTGGATTAAGTTTATCTATGGACATGAAACATCTCAATTAATGATCAATAGGATGCGTGACAAACTATGAGTGACTGTGACGGCATGTGAAACTAATAACCTAACTGAACTTTAGGTGCCTCTATAAAGTATGGGTGGTAAAACTATTTATCCCATTGATTCCAAAGCTTGGATTGAATCTATAGAGAATTGTGGAAACTATGTTCCATACAACTTTTCATGTAGAAGGGTTGGAACATACTTGCAAATAATAGAGTGTGCTCTCATAAGAACTTTGTCTTCCCCAAACTTTTGAAGTACATGTGCACCGGATTCAACATGTAGGTTCCCAATTTGGTTTGAATCTCAAGAATGATTTTTAAGGACACACATAGTGCGTGAGATATAACACCATATTAAAATAAGTTGTGTCACCCTTTGCTGGTGTTTTGGCCTACTTTATCATATTTAAGGGAAGGTTTTTATCAATTAGATCCGCCCAATTGAAAATGATGTTGTGCTCAAGGACCTCCTGCATAATGGATATCCAACTCACCCATATGTACCATGTGTCTGGCATTCCATGTATGCAGTTCATGAACACCGCTAAATCCCTAACTCCTTCATGCAATTTTTTTTCCAGGTAAACATTTATTGTGGCCTTGTTGAACAATTTCAACAGTAGCTATCATTTTCTCACAATGCCATGCACATCAGAAACTTCACAAATTCCATAACCGAGCTCCACTCAAACAAACCATAGGCATTGGGAACTCAAATCTTTTCTATATGCTTGTAGTGTTAAGTTGCCCAATAATGTCATTGGTTTTAGATTGAAAGGTACAAAGTAAGGCATCCACTCTCCATATTAAGCTCCATCAATGCAAAGGCAAAAATCTTCCCTAGTTGTCACTTTTGAAGATGCACTACTTAAAGGGAAATGGCAGATAAAAAAAATACTACTAACTATGTATCTTTTACTACTCAAGTAACCCCTAAGATAGTTAGATCTACTCTGCAATGTGCTATCACCTCTTACAACATGATATCTATAACTTGAGGCACCATATCTGGTCTATAATAAAATAGAACTATATTTATAATAAGAACCTAAGACCATTCTATAAACTATATAACCTAAGATCCTACCCTAGGAGGAATCGTCGGGCTTGTATGCAAACTTGTAGGAGTTGAAAAACTTAAGGTATAAGTGGAGATTCTGTCATCTACACTGAAGAGTTTCTAAAAGTAATGGAGCCTATAGTCACATCTTTCATCATCTCATCAAACCATCATTGATAAACTATGATACTATTAATCTACTCTAAGTCTATCCCTCTCTTCCTTAGCCTGGGTATAATGTTGTATTGCCTTATCTCTCTCTCTTGCACCAACCATAAGTTAGAATGCCTAGCTCTGTACCTTGTATAATCAATATATATAATATTATACAAGTAGGCCACCTCCTCAATGTTTACATTAAGACTCTATATGCTTAGCCTTATAACTGTGTTAGGTCCTACCTATGCTTGTAAAGCCTCCATCTGTTTTATATGTCACTGGCTCTACACTTGTAACTACCTTTTATATCCATGTCATATTTAGCATCATCCCTTAATATAAGAGGATCTATTGACTGTTTGCTAGGCTTTGTTAGCTGCCACCCAAACAACCTTCAGGACTTAACTCACCTATGCCCCTTACTTGTTGTATGGGCGACTTATATATGGATTTTGGACGAGCTTATAGAATAAAGAACATCCAAATCTTTAATTAAAGGTCAATAAGGTATGGTCCCCACCCTCGTATGAAGGTCCCTTTTGAAACTATCTGGGTATAGGTATGTCTCTCCTGTAAAAACATGGGATGTCTAGTATGAAACTTTCAGGGTATGGTTCTGGATATAAACAACCATGTTGGAACTGTAATGAAATGTCTAGGGTGGATGCTTGTCCAAACCTTTTGGACCATGTCCGGCAAACTGTCATTGTTATAGAGAATCGTCTTCAAAAAGAAACTTCGTAGGGTCCAAGATTCATCCAGATGGGTTTATTACCTCTAATTTTATTAAGCTAAATAGCGAATTTCCTGCATGTCAGGTTCTTCCCATCTCTCTAGCCAGCCATGTCTAATTAGTTCCTTCCTAATGTGGATTCTAAACCTATCCAGGTTCCACGATCTATTTCTGCTAAAGGTTCTAGCAAAGTCTAACCCTGTTTTGCTTTACCAAGTTAGCATAGAAAAGGCAAGTTATAAAAGCATCTCCTGGCTGGCAGTCTCTGTCTGGGATCATACATATCCTATCTCAATGTCTGAAGCCCGTCGTCCAGCTCTATGTTTAAGTCCTCCTTCCATCCATCCATCCATCCATGTCTCATCAGTTAGTTTCGGCTGGCTATTGATTCTCAACCCATCCAGGGCAGTGAAACAATCAAAGCTAAAGGGAACCCCTCTCGGCTAATAAGCCACCATCCATTTATCCAAGCCATAGAATCCAACAAATATGAAAACATGGGAACCAAGGGAAGCTACAGAAGATCCTTGTGGAATCGCTCACTCATCCAACCGTGTATTCTCTGAAGTTATGGCTGTTGAGACTAAATCCAGCCAGTAGTTCCACGATTTATGCTAAAGGTAAACCAACCACACCACATTACTTTTTTTCCTGCTTCTGGTAGTGCCTTCTTTCCTTGCATACGATATGGCCTAACAGAATTACAAAGGGGGGTGCAGAATATGCACTTCTTCAGATTTAAGGAAATCTGCTTCATGATACGCATCACGAGGAATGGTTTATTCAAGGACTGCTTCCATTAACCTGAGTGCCCCTATCCCAACAAACCATTAACACTACCAGAAGCGCGTTGGAGCAAGTTATGTCGACAGTTTAGGTGGTACCTTTATGACACGGCGAACAAGTAGTACTATGGAGAAGGTAGGAGAATTCATGGGTAAGTAAGAGAAGTAAGAGTATTTGTAAAATCCTAAAGTATAAGCGGTAAAAAGAGTATAAATAAGTAAAGAGTAGTGGGGGGTAAGTAAGTTTAAAGTATAAGGAGGGGCTAAAGTAAGTCTGAGTCTGTCGAAGGTAGGAGTAAGGTGTGTAAAGTAGGAAAGCTAAGTAGATGAGCTAAGTAGGAGAGCTAAGGTAGTAAAACAAAGAGTCTTCATAATATTCCTAAAGTAGGAGAACAAAGTAGTAAGTAGGCTAAATAAATTGTAACTAGGAGGAGGAAATAAGTAAGTAAATACGAATAGTAGTATAATAACTTAAATCTAAGTAAGAGTATTCTAAAATAAAGAAGTAAGAAGAAGTAATAAGAAATAGTTATAAGGGTCTAAAAAAGATGTATTAAGTAGGGTAAGTCATAACTAAGTAGGCAAACTATGAGTATGAGTAATATACATAAAGTAGTATAACAAAGTACGAAGTAGGCTAAATAAGTCCAAAGTATAAGGAGGGATAATATGTGAAAAGAAAGTGCTAGTGCCTCACAACCAATCATCTAAAGTGCATCCACTTCACCCAACCTTATAAGGTGCATAACCTACTTCTTCCCCTTGCTACACGTTGCCTTTCATGGTCTCATCACAACACAACTAGCTTTCATGGTCTCATAACAAAAGAGGATGTATGGATGTCTGGTCGCCGTAGGGTGCTTCTAAAGTGCTTAAACACCCCTTAAACTGATGGGTAAATTCAATTGCCTCATAACAGCAAAGGCTCCCCTAAAAACAAAGGAATAAAAATTCAAAATACTATTTACTTCTACAACCTCATAGGAGAAAGGGGTAATGCCTAGCTTGCTCCCTGGCCGGCTCCTAATATACTAAGATTTTGTCACATGTTCACATAATATAAACGCTACTAGATCACATGAGATACACGCAACCAACGAATGAAGAACAAAAGCAATTTGAACTAGGATTGCACCACCCATTTTATCGAGTCTACTTTCTGTCGAGCCATTCAGTTAGCCAAGGAGAGCACCTGCTTAGATCTTTACCCAAGAAATTGAACCTGCCTCCTCTGGACTTCCATTGACGAAAAATAGCGAGGAGACTAGATATTGTGCCCGCCTTTGTGTGCCTGCTTGCTTCGGGATAAAGGCAAGGGTTATTGGGATAAAGGCATTAGGGAGGGCTCAAAGCATGGGATCAAGGCTATCAAGGAAATACAGGGTAACAGGGCTAAAGGTCGAGACTAGTGGGCCATCATAGAATTGGGCCCCACTTAAGATAAGGAAGCATAGAAGTTTTCACGCTTAAGATAAGGAAGCAATAGAGTTCCCGCCCCGCTCTTGTAAGCCTACCTATGCCTTTAATATTTAGATTCAAGGAGACCATCTTCTTGTTTATATTAAAGAAGTGGTTAAGACCTTTCCTTTCCTTGGTGGAGTAACCTTTCCTTCTAAAGATCCCCTTCGGGCTAAAGGATATATTATATGTTCCATTCCTTTAATCCCTTTCATTCATAAAGTAATCAATGCCAAGTAATCCTTGCCTATGCAAGCTTATCTAGGCCTATGTCAAGCATCCTTAGTAGGGCTACTGGCTAACGGCTACAGTTCGTAGATGTATTACACAGTTATTAGCCGGCCTTTTCTTGTCTTCCTTTCCTTCTTTTCTATACCAGACCTAGCTAATTAAGGGTGTAAGCCGAAGAATAAGGATGTAAGCCTTGGAATTTGTACTAGCAGATGCATTCAATAATGTGGGGTGATTGGCACCGCTTTATGACTGGCCTTAAGGAAGGGAATCCATTAATAAGCCTTCTTACTTGCTTTCTTACTGAAAATCCTTAAAGCCTTCTGACTTGCCAATAGTCTGAAGATCCAGACAGATAAGGATTTACTTACCTCATAATAGGAGGTCTTATCAAAGCCTTCAAGACCTTTCCCTCCCTTCTCAATAAGGGCAGGATACTACTTTATTATCACCTATTGTTTCCCTCAGTGTTACTGCCCATGTTACTGCCCATGCCCCCACTATCCCATAAATGAAAGATACAGATTGAGACAGATAGGGAAGGAGCCTTGACCATGCCAAAGGATGGGACAACGAGAATGAAGGATGGGAACTAGCGAGTAACCCCAATGAAAGGGAAGGTCTTTTTGCGGGTCACCCCACAGCAAGAGCGGGTAACTCAATGCCACAGCTATTCATGAGGTGGGTAACTCAAAGCCATTAGCGAGCCTGATCATTCAATTTCCCTCTATGACTTGACTTTTCATCTCCTGGAGTTAGCTTCAGAGTTTTGCACAAATCCATTAGTTATTGCCTTGTTTGGGCTTGAAGCGG
Source organism: Pseudotsuga menziesii (assembly GCA_001517045.1). NCBI lineage: Eukaryota > Viridiplantae > Streptophyta > Pinopsida > Pinales > Pinaceae > Pseudotsuga > Pseudotsuga menziesii. The sequence goes on from LPNX010709055.1 coordinate 763,665, forward strand.
TGGGCTATGGCATCTAGCTACTTTGGGCTGGCTTTGCTGCTAGGTCTACTGCTGTTGGAACAACAATAATTGGACCTGCAGGCTCTTCTTCTGCTCCTTACACTGCAAGTGATGCTTTTGCACTTTATATGGTCACCAGGCAGAGTAATTTGGCAAATGGCCACTACAACACCTTTTCAACACGTGACTCCTTGCCCTCAAAAGGACAAGCCCTCCAGACCTTTCCAGAGCATAAATAAATTCCAAAATGCTTAGCCAGGATAATTTTGTGATATATGCTGCGCTTATGAGTATATGCCATAGCACTATACTATGCTACAAAATGACTCTATAGTTATGAACACAGTACATTGTTACTTTTCCAGGGCCACGTTCCATCGCATATAAATGTGTAGAGGACTAGATGCTTTAGCTAAAAGGAAGGGGAATACCTCCTTCCAAGTTGCAGACACTCCCCAACCCTAGGGAGGTTGAGGTAAAGGAGGTAAGGCTGAGGGACGGACATTCCCTATTTGGTGTTACAATTGCAATGAGTTAGGGCATATTGTGTGAGAGTGCTTGCTTCCTCGGAGACCAATGTGTAATCGTCGTATAACTATGGGTCATGCCATAGAAGACTGTCTTGACCTCATTGAGCGATGGGAGGCTCAGAAAGAAAAATGACTACAAACTTGGTTAACTCAAAACTGCAGCCAGAAGAAGGAAAAAGTCCTATTATTAATGTAGTAACTAGGGGAGAAGCACGGACTGGAACATATGTTGATTAGTAAGAGTCAAGGGTTATAAATCAAGCTAGTCCTGGCACCCTAAATTTTTATGTTGTATAGTAAAAGGATTTACTGCGAGATGCAATTGATATGTTAAAACATATGAATGTGCAGGAGGTCCTTGGAGTTGCGTAAATGACATTAGCACCAATTCAAAATTAATAGACCTCATAGGCAATTGTCCAAGACATACTGGAAAATAACCACCATACTTGGAAGCTACACGTGACTCTAGAAATTATATAGCATGAGGAAAATGACACTTCCCCCACAATAGCTAATTGAAAAAAAAAGCCTCCCCCCCTCCTCTGTATTATAAACCCCTTCTTGCAAGCGTGCTCCTAGATTGGCCTGCTTGTCTTCTTTCATATTTAGGCTTCTTAGGACGTGGAAGAGCTCGATTTGCTTGAATTCACTTATCACCAAGATGGCTCTTTGACAGAATCTTTATAATTGTAAGTTTGTAGGAAGTATTTATGGGAGTGAAAACCTTGGCATATTTTGAGGTAATTGATATAATGAATGAAAAAGATACTTACCTTGCTTTGTTAGGTATTTAATGGGAATTTGGCAATGGCACCATCATAAATATAAAGAAGGATACCATGACATTTGAAGGAGATAGTATTTGGGTCATACAGCCTTTGGACCCCTATCAGGGCCTGAGATACACTAAATATGTAGAAGAAGCACTATAGTAAATTGACTTGTAGAACATTTATAAGATTACAATAGGTCCAAGAGAAGATTATGTGAACCTGACCGTAAAAGGATAAGCCAGTTGGTGTACCATACATTCCTTTGGATTGATTTAGAAGAGGCCCTTTATAGATGGCAAGACCACAACCATGAGCTCTCTAACAATAAGTGCGTAGTAGTTAAAGAAATCAAATGGATTTGTGAACCCCCTTAGCTTTAGAAAGAACAGAACCCTAGCGATGACAGAGCCTTCCTTCCCTGGCGATACAGAGCCCGGGGACATACAGGACACCTTAGCGATTAGTGGCCCGAAGCAAGCAACCAAAGGGGATTGGTGGATGGGAAATAGAGCTTTAACAAAGATTGGCAGATGAAGTATTAAAAACTTCGAGTAATAAGCTGATAGGATTGGGTGGGTGATTGGCCTGGCACACAACTTTATAGGTGATAAGCCATTTCATTAATAGCTAGGATTTGCTTTGGCCGCACTTTTTAACAAGCAATAGGGCTTAGCTCGACATACAAGCATCGGAACAGAAAGCTACCTACATAGGCCTAATACCCATTGAATGAGTGCCCATTAGCTCTACCATTAAAGAAAGCAGTTAGATCTCTGGAGGTCGGCCATCATAGAGAGATGGTGGATGAATCAGATGAGAGCAATGAAGAGGATACGTGAGCAATTGTAGAGAGAGATCAGAGAAAAATACCTACCTACACTGAACTTACATCAACTGGTTCAGTCAGGGGTTAACCTACACTCGAGTGGAATAAATTGTATAGTTCAATTTAGTTCGAGGAGTTAAGTATAGTTTGAGTTATAGTTAAGTATTAGATAAGCTTAGTTTTAGTTCTAGTAAAATAGAAGAGAAGTAGAATCTATTTCTGATACTAAGATGATGAATATAGTCTAATAGAGTATTTATAATTATAAGATAGGATAAGATAGGAAAAGATTTCATAAGGATAAGAGAGTAATATATTTATTTGGTGTTAACTAATTACTAATTAGTTTAATTACTTTTAGCAACATATTGACAATGCCTAGAGCCTACTGATCTCCCTGGGTCTAATAGCTCAACCAACCTCCCCTCCTTGAATGTATCAACCTCGCCTTCCTGAGGTAAGTTCTAGCTGTCTGTTGTGGCCTTGGTGTTGAAGGCTTCTGACTTATGATGGGAACATGTGAATTAAATCAATATGCTTGTGGTGTAACATGGCTCAAGCACTATATATTGTTAGGTAACAACTTGTCTCAATCTAACTCTGGAAGACCCCATCGTGAAACAGTGACAACATCGAAAGTACATAGTGAACCTATCTGTTGATCAATCGAACTTGTTGCTTGCCGAAGGTAGGTGGTCTCTTGCTTTCCCTGGAGATCAATAACTTTACATCGTTAACATATTAAAGTTTATTAAGTCGGGCGGGGACTTCCACTTAGTCAACTCCAACTCCAACTCCTGCTACCTTTGTTTCTGTTCTATTACATTGACTGGCTTTTTACCTTAGGCACTAACTTTGGAATGGAAGGGCACTTTTTCATTCTAGATCGTGCTTACTAATTGCTACGGATGCTAGTAGTAACACATTGACTAGGTAAAGAGAAATCATAGGATCTGCTGCTATCGATGTCCCCACCTTTTACTATGTTACCTTTGCGTTTATTGGTGTTCCCCCTTGTTGGTAAAATGCTTATGCCACCTCTCCTACTTTATCTTCCTTTGCTGCTGGGTAAACAATTGGCTTTGGAACTACGCCTACGCTAAGGGATGCTAGAACGGGTAAGGGTGCTATTGCTGGATCTTTCGTTGATTTGATTCAAGGTGAGACTCGTGCTTCTCGAATCGGATCAGCTAAAACTGAAACTGCTGGATCAATGACTGAATCAACCCAATAAACCACGTGCATCACCTTTGGTTTTCCCTTTTCGGGGTTAACTCCAATGGGCTCCAGGTAAAGAACTGGAACAATGAATGGAACCAAGGACGCGGAGGCTCCGCTTTTGTGTTAGATGCTTGAAGTGCTGCTTCGAGTGGGTCTAGGCTCGGCATATTGAACCTACTAGCAGCTCACGTTATACCAACCTAACAAAGAAACGACACAAGCGCACTACCTCGCATAAGAATAAAGCACAAAATAGAGGAGTCCCAAAGATATTGGCCATAAGGGATAGGAGGTTGGCCTAATCATTAACGCAGACCCTATCATAGAATTCTATGAGCCACGCGCAACTCACCAACTCACTTGTTCATTCATGTCTGATATTTACCAATCCCATCCGTAAAGTCTGATTCCCTAAACTTCATCCCCATGTCACACGCCGGTTCCACTTTCAGTTCTACATAGTGCTCACTCTCCCAGCCGAATAAGCCCTATCATTGTGTTCTAAGTAACTCATCACCGTCTATGCTGGTGGCCGCGTCTCTCAATCCATCATCGTTGTTGCCCCTACAACAGTCCATTTAGAGCACGAACCGTAGCATCTCCTTATATAATGCACCTTTCGTTCCGATCATTAATAAGCTAGGGGATACCAATAATACGAAATAAGCCCTTGCTCTCGAGGAATGAGCTTATACCACCATTGATGAATTAGCCTTTGCCATTAATGATCACAGATAATGAGCGATCGATGAATCAACCATTGCAGGGGAAGGCGTAGGAACAGAGAAAGAAGCACCCTTTTCATAATCTATTGACCCTGCAACTGATCGAGGAACTAGTGAATGCGTTGGCATCCCTACTATAAATGATATATCCAATAGCAGGGGAGCAAGCCATTAAGGCATGATAGAAAGAGAAAAAAGCACCATAGGCAGAAGAGAGAAAGTCTTTGTGGGCATAAAACCTTTGAAAGTGACCTTGCCAACCAAAGGAGAGAGAATGATTTTGCAAGCAATGGTCGATTGAATGGAAGTGGTAAGGACGGTAAATAAGCGCTTGTGGGTAAGAGTTACCAAAAGCACCTCTTACTTCCACAAGTTACAGGTCAAGCCTTAGCTCTCGCACCTTTACTCGAACAAGACAGAGACAACCCTTTCAATATATTTCAATCCCGCGCCATCAATATAGGCATAAAAAAGGGCAGATCCAATTCAAGTTCCACCAGATGCATATCCCTAGCCAGTTTACCTCGAACCACCACCCTCGCAAAGAGAAAAAGCACAACAAAAACCATAGATAGAGGCAAAGACAAGCATCTTAGCCCGGAGCATATTTAGTTCCATATCCTGTAGGACATTCACCACCAGCAGCTGGATCTACATCTTTGGACGGATACCGACCCAACTTGAGAAACTATTGCTTTATGCTCTCTAGGTAATAAAGTTAGGTTATTACCCGAAAAAATAGCTATAAGGTTAAGGGCAAGCCCTACCTTGGTCGGGCTTTGCTTACCGAGCTTCCCACACCTCCTCATTGCTCCCGCGAATACAAATTGTTTGAGAAACTCAGATACCATGGATTTCGGTTCATATCCTCCAGGTGCAGATCGATTAGTGTACCCGAAACCATTAGTATAGGTATAAGCGGTGGTTTCATATCCAAGTGGAGATCGAGATTTATACCTACCATCAAAGCAAGTACTAGGTGAAGTTGATCAAGTCTTACCCACACTAGTAGGATCCCAAATATGAACATATTTTCATGTTAGCCGGGGTATACTAGCTGGTAAAAAATCTAGAACTATTGCCTATTATGCGGGGTAAACTAAAAATAATAGGTCAGTTGCTAGCTTTCAAATGGGCTCCGCTCCGGACTATTATTTTACTTCCGTCTTTGTCTCTCTGTTACAAAATATATCCATATATAGTCTATATTGTGCTACCTTCGCTTCTGGCCTCTCACCGGGGTTCTCTGCGCCACTTACTGGGTTTTGATCTGCAACATCTGAAACCAGCAAGGATACTGGCACTGTGACAGGTGGAGATACCAACAATAGAACTGGGAGGGATGTTCAACAAGCAGCATCAAAGCCATAAACGGGGTAAGGGCAACCGAGAAAACAATAGTTTTAGTTTGAGGAGATTAAAGGGGCCACCTCTATTTCTTATTAATTACGTTTCATTTTACCCATAAACAAGGGCGGGGCATTAGAGGCGTAAGCAAAGTCCGCATAGGCTAAGCATTTATAAATAGTGTTGTATGTGCCTTGTAGTTGCCTCTAACCTGAATTGGTTGTGTAGTACGGGTGCCTAAGCCCTGCATGCTTTCTAACGGATTTTATCTGGGCAAAGTGCTGGCTATGAATCTAGATCTCTAAATGAAATTAGCTCTGCCCTCACTACTCGGTAAACTTTCTCTCGAATTGGTTTTAAAACCCTTGTTTCTGCATATGATGCCTATGCTCCCTTTGCCTATGCTAGTGGTCAAAATTGACCCCCCCTCTGTTACTACTGTGGTATGGAGGCAGGATATTTACTTACTAAAATTGAAGTTTACCCTGGTGTCCTAGCTTTTTAGGCCCTCTAACATACTCAACACGTAGCGTCTAAGGCTCCCACTCGCCTATATGCTTTCTCTTTTTGTGGTTGGCCCTGGGGATTTGTAAACTAGGGGGGTTGACTCCAAGTTACTACCCTTGTAAGCTGATAAAGAATATGGTGTATAAAAGTAAAAGAGAAATCCATAATACAACAGATCATACACAACTCCTAAATTGGCCTTGAATAACCTGGCCATTTATATTTATTGGAAAAATTGGTTGCTTAGGGAAGAGATGGAAATTCCATCATTGGGCTACCCGACTAACGCTGCATTTGCTCCTAGACTACTAATACCTCCCATACTACCCATTCTACCCAGGCGGCCAGACCCTTTCTTTCAAGTCCATACTGAGGTAGCTGTCATACCCTTCTCTTACTACTAGGTCCGTATTAGGGTTAGGCCATGAAAGTGACTACGGCCGGTTGGATGTTTTGTAGTTCAGCAGAGGCTTCTTCGGTGGCAGTAACAAACCAAGGATAGGCAGGTGCGGAGCCACCATATCGTCCAGATCCAACTGGTAACACCTAATCCAGATCTACCAGTAGCAGATCTAATTAGCCTTGTTGATCCAATCGATTATGTAGTTGATTGAGCAGCATAACCATCACTAGCACCAGATCGGTATTTACGTATATAGGGATATCCTATTCGTGAGAAAGATGAAGAACCAGATGTTCCGGATCGATGTACATATAGAGATCCATAGTTATTAGCACCAACAACAGTAGACCCAGCAGCAGAGTAAGCATATCTATGAGCATACCCCCGTTAAGCATACTTACTAGCACCAGTATATTCACCAGCACCACCTGCAGTAGTAACGTAGACAAAGGCATATGGAGCAGAAGCAAAGGCATATAAGGCTCGTTCCTTTTGAATCTGTAATTGTGGAAGGTTCTCCACTGGGTTAGGCCAGATTCAATAAAATGGGCAAGTGCCCGCAGCAGCTCCGGTGCAGTCCATGTTTATCTATCCCGGTTCCGGGGGTCATATGAACAAAAAAGATCCAATTAAGTGTACTAAGTTCGGTAGATCGTAGAATATGAAGTTGAGCAAATGCCCGGGCCAAGGACGATGCATCTGAGTTGTTTCCCACTGAACGAATCCCGCTCATCGTTGTGACAATCAAAAGAACGACGTCTATAGCTAGAACGAGAAGCTACTATATTTTTTTTCTCTCTCTCGAAGCAGAGCGTGACAAAGTGGCTCGTGGCGCTAAGAACATCCATAAATACCCCCCTATCCTGACCGATCGATAGATGCTCATGGTATGTATAAATGGCAAATGTAAAGGTTACCATATATTTATGGATTACCTCCGGATGTCCCAGCATACCAAGTTTCCATTTTACCAGGATCAAAACAGGCCACTCCACATTCTCCTCAGGTGTTATGGACCTTTCAAAGTGTACTCTTTATTAAACAACTCAAGATTTCTAAGAATCATATGGACTTCATCCCAGCTATTCTTATTCCTGGATGCCTTTGAAACAGGATATTCCTGGTGTTCCATTTTGAAGTTCGGCATGGCTGCCTGATCCATCCACTCGTTGAAAAGGCTTTGGGGGGTCATATGGTCTTGCTTTTAGTTCTAAGAATATGAATAACTCCATTCTGGGAATAGTCGCATCTAGGGAGTTATAGGATTTATAGTTAATGAGAAGAGGAAATGAAAATGGAGTTTTCATTAAGGCTGCTTTCCTTCTACCTTTCAGGGCCTCATTTAGATTAAAGAGCTTTCTAATCGCCTCATAGGTTGCTATTCTATCAGTAACATGCACAGGAAGGGCTTTTAGAGGGATTTGACTGCCATACATACATTCCTAGATAGATGAAGTTGAAACCAATTCCCAAACTTGGTTCACCTTTTTTAACATTTCATTATTTACACAGGAGGGGATTCTAGGCATGGGCTGACCCCACAAGTATTAGTAATACTTGGCAGCAAACAGGAAAATGAGTGAACTCTATATAAAATTGATTATTACTTCTCTGGTGGATCTTGCTTGTCCATAAACGGACTGGAACACTTATAAAGGGTCTTTCACAATATACAATTCAGGGAATATGTGGGAGGTATAACAGAATCATGTGAACAAGGAGGTAGTAATATTTGAACACACCACCCGGTTTTATTAGGCTAAGGAGCTGTCTATCCAACTCCTGGGTCAGGTAAGTCCTCCAATCATAGGCCACTGGATCTTTGGACAAGTTACTGTCAATAGGAATCACCATGTGATAGTTTTCAACCCACTTATCCTAATTTTCCCCTTATTATTAGTCCATTTCAATCATTCCTGTATAATCAGCTGAGCAGACCCTGAACTCACTGATCCTGAGAGGTGGGATTTCCCGAGTTTGCAATGGCCTACTGTTATGGAGAAGACAAGGGAGCGTATTCTGCCTGTAGAAAATTCTGTGTCCTCTCCATTGCTGGATTGCAGCCTATACATTGACATGTTTCTAATTTCTCATTCTGCACCCGATCAAAAATTGAATAGCAGAATATAGGGTGATAGGAATTGGGGGAAGATAACTCCTAGTAGGTTTAATCATCTTCTCTTGAGCATCGTACCGCAAAGTAGACCAGAACAATTTTGTTGACCAAGTAAACTTAAGGGCATGTTATATTACCTAGACCCAATTTCCATCTGTTGCCAAATGGGGACCAATCTAGGCCCTTGTAATACGCCCTTTTGAACATCCGCCCTAAAACCAATTGGGTTTTTCTTTCTTGTCTGTCCTTCCTTTTATTCATGTTAGCTTCCTTTCTCTAGGTTAGTGACTCATGGTTCAAGAAAAAGAGATCTATCGTTCGTATTCTCCTAGACTTGACCGATTTGAAGTATGGTCGGAAAAATTGGAAGAATTCAATAATGCCTGGAGAGGGGTGAATCTGGTGTGGCTTTTGGTGGTTATAGGTACCCGTAGCCTCGGTAGCGACAGAGGGCGCTGGGTATCCACCTTGTCTTCCAACTTGTTATTATTTTATATAAGTGAGGTATTAATTCAGAAGATGCTCTAAATCGATGGTAAAAGGAGGATATGAGTTGTTCGCAAGAAGATGCGCATACATCAAAAAAAATAGTGCACTAGATAGGTTCTGAACTGTGTGATCCATAAAATGAAATAACGATGAGCATAGACTCTCTATAGTATGGTGTCCTTTATTCTCTGATTTCAATGATTAATGCATGTTGTGGTAATTATTTTGCCGATTTGCCATTCATGGCTGTAATTTTGGTCACCTTATTGCATAATGATTTAGTTTGTTGTAAAAAGTAAACAAAGGGTTTATTAATTACCATATTTGCATTCTTGTTTGATTAATATGCTTTGTACATAATGTTTTATCAAATAGAAAATTAAAAAAAAGTTAAAAGTCCTATTTATAAAAAGTTGATCCAATCTTACCATCACCAGAGTATACTCTTAAAATACAGGTGAAAAGTCCCATTTACAAAAAGTTGATCCAGTCTTACCATCACCAGAGTATACTCTTAAAATACAGGAGGTGAGTCTGAAGGCTATGCTTTGAAATGAAAACATGAAAACACCTTGTTGGTGAATTATTTAACCTAAGCCCCAACTTTTCAAATAGAAAATTAAAAAAGTGAAAAGTCTCATTTACAAAAAGTTGATCCAATCCTACCACCACCAGAGTATACTCTTAAAATACAGGAGGTGAGTCTGAAGGCTATGCTTTGAAATAAAAACACCTTGTTTGTGGATTATTGAACCTAAGCCCCAACTTTCCCAAGGGTGACAATGTAAAAGAATATTTACTTGAGATAGCATGACTTGCAACCAATCGATGCATCTTTGATCTGCAAGGACGACCGGTATGGAAATATCCTAGGTTGTGCAGGTCCATGAGTATGATTTAAGAAACACTTAAGCCTTGAGCATGCAATTTATAAAATAACATTGAAGTATTCTTTATAAGTTGGTAGATTACATAAGCTCTATTTTTTCATAGAAGTCCCTTGTGTGGAGACCACTTTAGTGGAAAGATGTCAATGAAAAGATGTAAAGATGTCAAACTGTTGATTTTACTCCCAAAGCCTGAAAGGCCCACATCTCAATTTTGACTCTGAAGAGATGATAAATATGAGGAAAGGGCATAGTGAGCGAGCCTCGAGCCTCAACTGGAGCAGTCTAGCACATTTTTAAGGGCATATTTAGTGAGTCCCGATCCTCAACTGGATCAGTCTAATTGTATAGCAAATTTTTATTTCAGTTGTTCGTTATTTCTAACGAGTTCAAATTCAAACCCTTGAAATGTATATGTTTATTTTATTTTTCCAGCTAATCGACAATTTTTATTAATTTCATGAAAACCTTGTAATCTGATAATGCCTGGGGGATATCGCTCTGCCTGTTCAGTTTAAAATGCATTATAGCATCTAGCTTGAAAGGAAGATATGAGGAATTTTCGAAAGATAAAGGAGCAGGGTTGGACTGCCCTACATCATTATACATCATCACTCATCAATAATTCAAATCATTCATACTTATTCCTTACCATGACAGGATGCACATTTGAATGGTGTCAAGGAATGGTCACAGTAGAATCCTTACTAAGTGCTTGAACTGAAGTAACACTGTAATTTCCTATATAAAACAATAAATTTATATTTTACATGGAATGTTCAGGCATATGGACTGCTCAGGCGTAAAAAATATGATATTGCAGCGAACCAATTTAGGTATAAAAATATGCAAAATTGTTCCCATGTAGAGATGAACGTCAGTAATACGACGCCACCAGTTTTTTTTTCAAAAATTTTCATGTAATGAATTTAATTGAAATGCAATATTTTTTATCACATTTTTTCTAATAAAATGCGTAATCAATTTGTTACTGTCATTTGAAATTTAATTTTTTTAAAAGCCCTTTATCTTAAAAACACAACATAAATATATAACCTTCTATTTGAAATTATGACCAGCCCTTCAAATTTGATCCCTGGTGGCAAGACCATTTAGAATAATATCATAAAATAAATATTTAAAAGGGTCTGGAGGCAAGACCATTTAGAATAATATCATAAAATAAATATTTAAAAGGGTTATGATACAACCGTTAGTGAACTGATTAGGGGTATTTTGGAGTTTAAAAATATATAATAGAGGAAAGTATATAATAATATCATACTCTTTTTGCTCTGTGTAGAGTTCTTATAAGATTCCCCGCCCCTGGCTTTGCAACGATTTTCAGAAACCATTAGAAATACGCCTTTGCAAAGCTTTGTACCCGGATTGATATTGGTCGAGTTTCTAATATATCTTTGTCTCTGCTCTGCGTTCTGAGGGATCTTAAATTCTTGATAACTGCTCTGGTCTGGTACCTTGCTCATCCAATGGCGGACGTCAACATGGAGATTTTCCTGCGGGAGCTCCTCAACAATTCTTCCGATGTGAGTAAGAAATTTAAGATTTATCAAGATTTGATTTCCCCGCCATTTCTATCGAAGCCCCGCCGTTTATCAAGATTTGATTTCCCCGCCGTTTCTCAGAGACTTAGGTGGGGCATGAAGCCTAGGCATTAGCATTATATTAAGTACTGGTTGTTATTTGTGGAATTGGATGCAGGCGCTGGACAACATTAGATTGGAAGGGCTGACAGATGCTCAGCCGGAACTCTTCATTCGGATTGTTTCCGACAAGGCTAACAAGTGCCTGGTTATTATTGATAGCGGAATAGGCATGACCAAAGCCGGTGAGTACCTAATCAATCTTGAGACCTAATCTGCTTGAAATTTAATCAATTTCTTGAGACCTTAAAAGCCTGTTAGTAATTCGATTTAATCAATCTTGAAACCTAATCTGCTTGAAACTTTCTAACATGCAATGCAATCCATAGATTTGGTGAACATTTCCCTTGTGGTAGATAAAGTGACTGTCACCAGCAAGCACAATGACGACGACCAATACATTTGGGAATCGCAGGCCGGGGGGTCGTTTACCGTAACCAGAGATGTAAACGGAGAGCCCCTCAGAAGGGGGACTAAAATTACTCTGTTTCTGAAGGAAGACCAGGTATCTTCTAATTTCTTTATCTGTTTGACAATTTTTTTATTACGGGTCCCTAAGTTTCTTGTTAAATTGAATGGAATGGAGAGTTAATTTTTCTTGAATTCGGTTTGGGGGTGGCAGCTGGAGTACTTAGAGGAGAGGCGGGTGAAGGAGGTGATCAAGAAGTATTTTGAGTTCATCAGCTACCCCATCTATTTCTGGACTGAGAAGACTACCGAGAAGGGGGTGAGTGACGACGAAGATGTGGGTGAGGAGGAGAAGGAAGGGGATATTGAGGAAGTGGAGGAAGACCAAGAGAAGCTCATTCCTGAATTCAAAGGAGTGGCTGTTTCTGATGATTCTGAGATGCTGCAGCTGAACAAGATTCTCAAGGTAATGAGGAACAAATGTATTGAGATGTTCAACGAGATCGCCGAGAACAAAGAGGACTATGTGAAGTTCTACGAGACTTATTCGAAGAACTTCAAATTGGGGATGCACGAAGACATCCAGAACAGTGCTAAGCTCGCGGATTTGCTGAGATATCATTCGACAGAGAGCGGAGATGAGATGACGAACCTGAAGGATTACGTGAGCCGGATGAATGAGGGACAGAAAGATATCTATTACATGACAGGCGAGAGCAAGAAGGCGGTGGAGAATTCTCCGGTGTTGGAGAGACTGAAAAGGGAAGGGTATGAAGTCCTGTTCATGGTGGATGACATCGAAGAGTATGCCATAGGGCAGATTAAGGAGTACGACGGTAAGAAACTGGTGTGCGTCACTAAAGAAGGGCTGAAGCTGGAGGAGTCTGAGGCTGAGGAGGAGAAGGAGGAGGAGGAAGAAGAGAAGAAAGCCGAGTTTGAGAGGCTGTGCAAAGTGATGAAAGACATCTTGGGCGACAAGGTGGAGAAGGTAGTGGTTTCGGACCGCAGAGTGGACTCTCCGTGTTGTCTGGTTAGAGGCGAGTATGGGTGGACGGCCCAGGCCCTGCGCTACAGTTCCATGTCTTCGTCCATGACCAACAAGAAGACGATGGAGATCAACCCTGAAAACGTCATAATGGAGGAGCTGAGGAAGAGAGCTAAGGCAGACGAGCACGACAAATGGGTGAAGGATCTGGTGATGCCCTTGTATGAGACCGCCCAAATCTCGTATGAGATCCGTGAAGGATTTGGTGATGCTCTTGAGAATGAAATGGCATAGAAAACAAAATAGGATTGCTCGGAAAGGTTGAGTGTAAGGTTCCTAGGATTTTTAGGAATGTTGGAACTTTGGGTGTAATGTTCTTAGGATTGCTGGAATTGTTTAGAAATGTTAGAATTGTTTAGAATGTATAAATGTTAGAACTGTAATGTTTTTAGGATTGTTGGAATTGTTTAGAAATGTTGGAGCTGTTTAGAAATGTTGGAATTTGGGTGTAATGTTGTTAGAATTGTTGTTGGAATTGCTTAGAAATGTTGGAACTTGGGTGTAATGTTTTTAGGATTGTTGGAATTGTGTAGAAATGTTGGGTGTGATGTTGTTAAGATTGGTTAGATTTTATTGGCTTTTCTTTATTATTTGGTTAATTTTTTTAGAGAGAAATCATATGGATGAAACAAATAGGATTTGCCATTGTTGTTTAAAAAATGTTGGGCAAGGATGGCCTCGATTGTTTAGAAATGTTGGTTATAAAGTTAAAATATTGAAATATTTCATGTTTGTATTTTGATTTAAAATGATTTATTGGAAAGTTGTCTTAGTGAAAAATGATGACTGAGATGTAAGTATTTTTGAGATATTAATTGAATGTTTTAATTGAAAAATATTTTATTACGAGTTTATATTTTTATTGCTTTTCTTATTATTTTGATCAATGAAGTGTATAAGAAATGACATGGATACAAAAAATAGGATTACCTCTATTGTTTAAACAAATGTTGGGTGAGGATTATATGGATTATTTAGAAATGTTGAGTGCAAAGTAAAATATTAAAATATTTAGTGTTTCTTTTTTGTTTTAAAATGACTTATTGGAAAGTTGTGATAGTAAAAAGGATGAATGAGACGTTGAAGTATTTTTGAGATATTAATTGAGTATTTTAATTGGAAAATATCTTGATATGGCCTATTTCTTTTATTGGTTTTCTCATTTTGGTGAAGAAATTATAGAAAGAAATGACATGGATAAAAAAATAGAATTGCTAAGAAATGCTGGATTGGAAAATATAAGCCTATTGGTTTTCTTGTTATTTTGATCAATGAATTATAGAAAGAAATGACACGGATCAAAGATAGGATTGAGGATGATTATAAATGTTTGGCTAGGATTCCCAGAATTGTTTACTTATGTCTAGTGTAAGGTTACAATATGAAAATATTGAGTGTTTTATTTTTGTTTTAAAATGGTTTTTTAGAAGTGTAGTGAAAAATGATGATTGAGTTATTGGAATTATTTATGGGATATTAATTGTGTTTTAATTCGAAAATATCTTAATATGGACCTGTTTTTTATTCAATTTTTTAGTTTTTTTTTTCCATTTTCTTATTATTTTGGTCAAATAATTCTAGAGAAATAATGTCATAGATAAAAGTCAAAGAAATCTAAAAAGAAACCAGAATTTTGGTTTTTTAGGAACATGCAATTAAAATGGAATGTTGAGTGTAAGCTTAAAATATTTGGTGGCTTTAAAATGGTTTATTGGAAGGTTGATTAATGGTGAATGGTATGTTGCAAGTATTTTTGGGATATTAATTGAGTGTTTTAATAGGAAAATATGTTAATATGGACTTTTTTATTATCTATTTTCTTACAAAGAAATCCTTAGATAAAAATCAGGAAATGAAACTCAGGATTGTTTGGTTTTCTAAGAATGTTGGTTGTAAGCTAAGTATTCATTGTTTCTTTTTGAAAGGGTGTTTCCTTTTTGTGCCTTTTTTTCTTTGGAAAGAGTGTCTAACAAACAAGTGGAAAGAACATAATTCAGGGAAAGAAAGTTCAAATCTTGAAGTTTTTGTAGCAATAGAGTTCAAAATGGCGACATTCAAGGCATGGGAATGATGGCTACAATGTTGGTGAAACCATTGTTCTTTTTGAGTGTTGGAGGTAATCACGGGGTCTTCACTTAGTGAAACTATGCCATAGCATGTTCGTTCGTGGCATATGAAACAATACCCCTATTTTCAAAAAATATTGGAAACTATCTCCAAAAATTGTTTTTTTTAACCCCCTCCCAATATGCCTTCCCAATTTTAAAAAACCCCTATTTTCACTATATATTGCATGTACCCATTTTTACATTTACATTTTTTATACCCCTTTATATTTCTACCTAGTATATTGACCCCAGCAGTGGCCTTAAGAAAGATCATGGAGAGTGTTGCTCAGAGAAGTTCAACCAAGGGCAATTAGCTCTACAACTGTGTCAGACACCTTAGGTGATGCAAAAACTGAGAATGTAAACATTATCCGATCTGGGTACTCTTCTCTGATTTTAGATATAATGCCCCAACCCTTATGGAGAAAAACAAAATTGATGTTTGTTTAAGTTTCAAGTTTGGGGTTAACTTCTTAGACAAGTAAGTCTAAAGTAGTTTGTTCTAAAAGTTTTTTTTAAAAGTAATTGTCTGCTTAGGAAGAATTGGTGGTTTGTATATATATTTTTTATTCCAAATGAATATTAAGAAACATTTTTTCTTTGGAAAAAAGATTCCAATTTATTAAACACAATTTTTAACCATCTTTTTTCAAAATAAAGTCCATATTTATCACACTAAATACACTTCCTTTCTTTCGTTGAATTAAAATTACCATTTGAATCTTCATATATAGTTTGCCTTGTCTTTGATTTCCTCTTATGTCACATAGATGAATCTCTATCTCCTTTCCTTATGCTTTGCTTCAAGAGGATGACAAAAATTGTCATCCTCATTTTAAATACTTCTTTTTTTATTTAAATTAAAATTGTCATTCTAAATCTTCATGCATGGTTTAGCCTTGTCTTTTATTTCCTCTCACACAAATCTCTATATGCTCTCTTCTTCTATCACACAAATCTATATCTCCTGTCCTCTCCTCTTCTATCGCATAGACAAATCTATGTCTCATTTCTTTATGCTATTCTACGAGAGGATGGTCAAAATTGTCTTAGAGTCCATTTGAGGGATGCTCCTACAAAAGTAGCCCTCCTAGTTCATCAAATGTCCAAGGGTCGACTCTTCCTGATAGACTAGAGATTCTTAAAAGAACTTTGAAACAGTCAGACAAATGATTAAGTATATAGAGATAAGATCCTTATTCTCTGGTTATGGTTTGACATCCACTAACTTAAGAACCAGTCCCTTAAATAATCATGGTTCCATTATAAGTCTTGTACAAGGATTTCAATAACAATCATATATCAAAGAATCCAACCATACTAGATAAATCCCAAATGCCTTATATGTCGCAAATATGAGAAGCAGTTTGATTGTGATGGTCGAGGAGAATTTGCTAAGGGGCGTCGACAGTCATGGCTCTTCCAACCCATTTAATTTCCAGAATTGCTCCTCGGGGTTTAACGTCGACCAATCCAAGACGACCATCTTCCTATGGAAGGGACTAAAATAAATTCCTTTGTCTCTATTTTTCACTTATTAGTGATCACTGCTCTGTGGCTTTGGAAAAGAAAGTCCAGGTACTACATGTTGGAAAATATCTAGGCACTAAATGGTACCCTCAACCAAAGTTTTGTTGAGTTCTGAAGTGAGAGTTGAATCATCTATGAAGTGGTCACTAAACAGTTGCCCATCACCAACAGGTACTAGGGATATCTTGGATCTGCCCTGGTCACTAAGCAGTTACCCACCCCTAGAAGATAATCGAAGGCATTTGTTGCAATGACATAGAATTATGGAGCTAAGGGGCATAAAGTGCCAGAGTGGGAAAGAGATATTTGAAGAAGTATTGCTTGGAAAATTCTATCCATAACATACACTCTGGTTGATGCATGTGAGAACAGGGTTCAAACTGCTCTAGTGAAGAAGTTTCCCAATCCTAGCCACTAAAGAATATTAAAAATGAAGTCTCATTCAATCATGTTATAAACCACGTCAAAGTTTATTTTGAGAAAGAAATTTTTTCCTAGTTTCCTTTGCCCACTTAATACTTTTTTAAGTGAGAAGGCTATTCAGAATAAAATAACCTTTCCTAAATCCAATCTATTCAAAGTATTCTTGAAGCTGTTCTATTCATGATGAAGTATTCTTGAAGCTATATTTTCGGTTCTGCAGTCAAAACACCAATGGGATACACCACAACACTACTCACGTAGAGGCCAAATCAAGTAGGAAACCTTGTTGAAATTGATATCTTTTCAAGTTCCAATATGGTATTGCATTGTGTTCACATGGAATTCTCCACTGTTTTAAGTAAATATAGGCTGATAACTTTAAAATCCAAACTCAAGATTCCAAAATTGACATCCTTACCATTTTATCACCTGACTTGCTCTTTCATGGTATAATGAAGTTCTTCAACTGAAAGCATCGATAAAATTTGAAGTTAATTGTAGCCAAGGGCCCTTTGGAACATGTTCCGTTAATTTCTCCATGGGGATCATGTTTGAGGCTCAAATGTCTATATAGTTATAATATTAGTTTCGCTATCTAAGCAAAGAAATTGCCTTACAACGAGACACAGGAATATACACCACTCAAACTGTAAAAAAACATGTTAATAACCAAGGGAATTACCACAGCTACCTGAGATTCAACAAAACTTGAAAGGTTAGAAAACCATGCAATGCATGCACCTTGGATTGATCTACATTTTTTCATGTAATTTATTGAGCAAGGCATAGGTATTAGAACATTCTTGCATATGATTTCTGCTTCATTTGTTCTGGTACAAGTACTTATTTGAATGTGAATCAGGGCTCTTCATGAAAAATACCATTCTAGGAAGAGACTGTCACGAATGCAATTCTTTGCTATATTTGCAGTGGCCATCTTTTTATACTACACACTCCCTGGATACATATTCACAATTCTGACATTTTTCTCATGGGTTTGTTGGATATGGCCACATAATATCACAGCTAATCAAATTGGTCCAAGATACAAGGGCTTGGGTCTTGGAGCCTTCTCCTTCAATTGGGATGGAATTTCAGCATATCATGGAAGTCCCACTACACTCTTCTTCCACTCTGGCCATGAGGAATGATCGATACCATAAAAAACAATCTTCATATTAAAATAAAATTGATTATCTATTATGAGGCATGACTTGTTTTGTGTAACAGACCATCGATCATAGTACTGCAGTACTACCATTTTACTATTTAATTTCATTTAAATGTAGTTGCATGTAGCTCCAATAGCTCCTGTAGCAGATTGTAGGTAATATGGTGAGGAATAGATAATTGCTATGCTCCTATCACCACATCATCATTTCTGCCAAATGAAGAACCTAGAGAGAAAAGATGAGAATCGGTCTTCCTGTTTCAAAGAGTACTTTCCCAGTATAGAAATGCAATCATGTGTTTTCCAAAAAAAGTCAAGTCCATTTCAATCATGCAAACGTTTATTAAATGTGTGTTTCTGTTCAAACCTGTTCTCACCATGTTTCCATCCCAAAGGCATGAGCACTTACAAAATAGCTCATGATGAGGAATATACGACTTCCTCCATTGTTAGGCCTTGGAGATCTCCTACAGACTAGAGAACATTTTTGTTGCACAAACCCCATAGCTACGACATTCCCTGTTGTACCAAATTCAATCATTAGTATTCAGTGCTTATTCAAAATGAATTCAACCCACAAACATTCCTGAAGAAGAAAAGCCAACAGCCATGGATGCAAAAAATCTATACAACTGCACCTTAATTTACTTTTGAGGTACCACCATCTCTCCACTATACAACTAGGTGACTGCCGTAGTGGACAGAGATGGGTTTTAGGACTTAATTCTCTGGGTTACACAAAAGTTGAATAACCAATGTAGCATATAACAATGAATATATCATGGTCATTACAATATACCTACAATCATAGAAGGTCATGAGATACCATAACCAATACCGGATTTCAATAGGATCAATACTTAATAACAAATGTAAGGACAAGACAACAATCTCTTCAACAAATCATGGTTTACTCACAGTATAACATATAAATCCATGCTAAAATAATGTCCAAATATCCACAAAATGTCTAAGCCTAAACATCCTTACAAAAGCATTAATGCATCTAAAAACAAATATAAAACCTAATTCCTGCTGGATCTAGTGAAAAAAATCATTAATAATAACTAGATTCAGCAAGCTAGGCATCTTTGAGGGTACGTTAAGTTCTATCAAAAATAGATCAAGCTACCTCTGGGAATTACCAATCCCTCTGGTGCACATTTACAACTAATCTAAACAAGGTTCAGTTTCCTCAACATAAACCAATATCTCTATGGCAATCGAGTCTTCCTTTGTATAAAGTGTACACCTATTAGGCTGAAAATCGTAAAGAAAGAACTCTATGGGAATGAGGAATCACTAGGAGTGCTAAAATCTAATGGGAATTTATAAGCTCTAAAAATTGTAGAGCAACTCCTTGGATCTGCACGATGCATGATAGAGCTAAAATGCAACACATAAACCAAGGTGACTCCAGAGTTGGTGAATTTTTCCATATAATACCCTTTCAATGGCTGGAACTATTCATTTTGAAAGGTATGCAAAACAATGGCATTCAGTATAGCATTTTGCTAAGTAGTCCAAACTCCATAACTAGTGGTTTTGTAAATGCCAAACTAACAGCCACTGGAAATGAATTTAACCTTATTTTTTGACAGTAAAATCATTAGACCTATCCAACATATGTTATTACCTTCCTGTGAGAAGTTCATGGCCATGAAGCGAAAACAATTGCCAAAGTTTAGCTGGACATTTATGAGGCCTAAAAAATGGAGCACAATTTCCTGGGTCTTCCAATGTATTAGATACGATAAGATAAGATTCAATAAACAAAGCAAGGTACTACTGACATTAAAAATAGATTCAATAAACAAAGCAAGGTACTACTGAGGGTATTTATTATTTAATTAGCTTAGGATAACAGACATAGTGATATAAAGAGAATACATGCATCCCATGATGATCAACTTGTGACATCCTTTGAGGCCGAAAAACACAAATGTCTGTAATGGCATGCCAAAAGAAGCTACTTACTATTTCGTTCAAGTACTTTGGATCAAATAGTATCATCAATGCCAACATTGGAGCCTACCAAACACAATCTGACCTATATTCTATGGAAAAAAACATTTCACCAATCAAACATTTAATATTAGCTATCTGCAGTTAGATTGGTTCTCCCACGGAATGAAGGAGCTTTCAAAAGAACTTGTCTAATTACTATCACTCACGAGACAACTAGATTATTTGCTACCACAGGAACCTAATCATGATGACCACAAGGAATTTCAATGATGGCACAAAGACTATACAGTATAAAAGTGTAGATGAGAGAAATAGAAGTTCTGAAAACAGTATATGCTATAGACCCAATCAATTTTATTTCAGGCTAATCTTCCAAGTTACTTAAACCTGAAGGAGACAAGTTGTATGAGTTATCATACTTCAAAAAATGGAACTCTCAGAAACACACACCCATTCTGCTTAGAAGTACCAATAGATATTATATTTATAGGAGTTAAAACTAACTGGTGTACATCTACTTTAAATTTATTCAAGATCATTGTGATGATGCAAGAAATCTAAATAGGCAAGAGTTCAAAAATGTAATTGGCTCCCAACCACCTAAGTTTTATGCATCAAATTTAGATTAAGAAGGCAAAATAATAGTGAACACAGGCTTGGCAGAATAACTCCAATGCTTTTCATTCTAGTATTCTACAATCAATCAAATTTAGAAAAAGGTTTATGCCATGCTCTAGTCTCACAAGCTAAACTCCCACCTATAGCTATTTGTGTGTCCCAATTTAAATTCATTTATGGTTATAAACCTCAACCATGAAACATAATTAGAAAAATATATCCAAAATTTGTTATATGACTATGTTCCAAATTGACAAACATGGCTTTGCCTGATTCAAGAATGGTATGTTTGTGAAGCCATATTCCATATCAGCTGACTCAAATTTGAGATAGATATAAATAGAAAAAGAGATTTAACTACATGAAAAATGTGCACACAAATCAATTCAATCCCAGCTGCATGATTCATTTTTCCACAAGCCCAACAATCTAGAAATTTGTCAACCTGAGGAAATGCGAATACACAGCAAACAATGCAACAGACCAATCTGACGTGAACATGAAAGTAGGTCTTCACCACTTGGCCTAAACCCTCTTTCCTGCATCATGCCCTGGAGAACAAAACCAAACCCAAGAAGGATTATCAAATGGGCTCAAAAACTATTCCAAAACAACCATGATACATAAATTTACAAAATTTCAATCTTTCCAGATTCAAAACTATTCCAAAATGCACAATAGGTATGATACATATTTGACAAAACCCAACACAAACACTACATATAATTGAAAATAGGCCCCACGCAGACAAAATCATGAACAAAACATAAAATCATTCATTGCACACTGTGAGGAGATGTCGTTTACCATAAAACAAACATTTGCTTGTAAAATATAATTTTGTATTCTTCGAATGAAGAAAATACATTTGGGTTTTTACAGGGAGGAAATATAATCCAATTGAACAGGAGACATGCATAGGATATTTGTCACTTCTGTTCATAAATCATTTATACATTGCTTTGTATTGTAGAGGATGGTTTCATATTCACTGGATAAGGAAAATTCATTTGGAATTTTACAGAAGAAAATATTGTCAAAATGAACAAGGAAATTTGGCATTTCCCATTTGTTTGGAACACATCAGAACCTGCCTCCAACTGTTCACAAAATATTTACTGCATAATGCAATAGGATGTCTTGACATGTAAAATTTTCTTATTGGAAAATATATTCAGAAATGTTCACTGAATGAAGAAAATTCATTTGGGCTTTTACAGATAAAATATAATCCAATTGAACAGGGATTCCAACTTGTTTGGGACACATATCAACACCTGACTAGTTCTACCCTCGTAAACAATCATTCTCATCCGCTGATCAAATAGCAAAAAGTTCTACATTCACTAAAGAAATGTGGACATGCATAAGATATATGGCACTTATGTTCATAAATCATTTATACACTGCTTTGTATAGTAGAAGATGGTTTCATATTCACTGAATGAGGAAAATTCATTTGGGATTTTACAGAAGAAAATATAGTCAAAATGAACAAGGAAAACTGGCATTTCCCATTTGTTTGGAACATATCAGAACCTACCTCCTACTGTTCACAAAACATTTACTGCATATTGCAATAGGATCTCTTGAGATGTAATATTTTCTTTGTAGAAGAAATATTCAGAGATGTTCACTGAATGAAGAAAATTTATTTGGGCTTTTTACAGATGAAATATAATCCAATTGAACAGGGCATCTGGCATTTCCAACTTGTTTGGGACACATAAACATTTGACTAGTTCTACTCTCATAAAGAATCTCTCTCATATGTTGATCAAATAGCAAAAAATTCTACATTCACTAAAGAAATGTGTCACAACCTCTATCATCCTCTACTCAGCTTTTGTTTCCTTTTTGCAAAGTTGAAGAGAATGGTCATACTGAAAGTTAATTTGGCCAAGTGCAGAAAAGAAAAAGAATGACATGACTATAAGTTCTACATTTACTCAAGAAATGTGACACCAAATACTCTGTCAGTGTAGACACCCATATTTTCTTTCTTTATTGTCAACTTGTTTGGGACACATATCAACACTTGACTAGTTCTACCCTCATAAACAATCTTTCTCATCTGTTGATCAAATAGAAAAAAGTTCTACATGATGTAATCCAATGGCCAACCTACAAACTCAAACCGATATACTTAGTGTTTCCATAGGCCTTAATTTTACTGCAGAATCCTTGACATCCATCTTCATAATGAGGCCACTGTTATCAGTTGAATCTTTCTTTTAATTTTTACCCAAGCCAAGGTAATACAGAAAGAGGTGCTAATTGCATTATAGAAGAAATTGCCAATAATATGTTGCTTTAGAATGTGTATTAAAGCCCCAATAATCCATGTCAGAGGAATTAAGAGAGCCTTGTACCTTAAATATTTGGTCCACCCATTACATCCATAGGTAGTAATAAGACTATTAAAGATAGTCTCTACTTGAGGAACCAAGTTTTCCCTTTCCTCCTTCCAACCCATGAGGCTAATAGAAGAATGGATTGATTGTGGGTGACAACTTAAAAAATTGGATGAAAAGAAGTGAGTAAAACAATTTCAAAACACTTCCTCTCTTTAACACATGGGGTATATGGTTAGAATTGAATGCAAACATTCTTTAGACATGGAAGTGCCTTATTTATAATGTGCATCACAAATCATAACAATTAATAAGAACACTAAATTTCCAGTCATGCATATAAAACAAAGAATATTGGAAGAACTAGTTATCAAGAAGAGGGGCACTTGGTGTTATTTCAATAAATATAACTAGATACACCAAGAGATACGTTGAGAAAAAAATACTGTTTTTATGTATGATTCTTATTATTTTCAATTGAAAGCAAGCCTAGGGGGGTGGGAAGGGGGGGGGGTCTCTAACAACAACTCTGAATTTATGCCACTGAAACTCAACATAGTAGCAGAGTCTCTGTAAAAAAATATATTACTGGACTACAATGCTGGATTGCAAGTGGAGTTTCAAGACATATTCCAACCAAGGATTCCAGTGCTAATTAATGGAACTTAAAGCAAAGCAAATGTTCTAACCTTAGGAATTGTCTAAAGTTGAATAAATATTTTTATTTCAATCTAATAAGTGCATTGAGAAGACATGAATCTTGCAATGCATGTATAAATTTCTATAGGTGAAAGACTGTATAATAATTTATGACCTTATGATTGATATTTTTATACAAGACACACTCTCTTTGTATCTGGTATGGTTGTGGTGGTTATCCTAAAGAGTACATATTGTTGGTCATTTACACCACTAATAAATCATTTATGGGTTCGTTGGTTTGCTATATAGGTTATAGTGTTGTGCAATAGCATGCCACAACCATATATCCTCATTTCTTCAAATGTGGTGTAGTGGAAATTATTACTTTAGTGATTTTTTCAGACTGTTCAATCCACCCTGCTAAGTCTCCGACCAATGGAAACAAAAGAATGATAACTATGCTCAACTACTCCAATTATGATTGTTGCAATTCTTATGGATAACAATGATAGGGAGTACTCGGGGTTCCAATAGAATATGTACAATAAACTGTCATATGTACCTACTCGCCAAGATTGCACCGTTGCAAGAATATATGGTCATATTTCACATACTTGGTCCAATATTGATTGTATTTTGTAATTCCAATTTCAAGCCATGGTTTCATGTTTCCATTGTAATGTATCAGTGCTGCCTTTGCAATGTCTATCCGACTAACACTAGGATTATAACCAAGGCCTAGAACATGCCAAGAATTATCTAGTGCATAATTAAGGTTGTAAAAGCTGATCAGCCCAAGTGGCAGGCTGCCCAGTTTCCACAGCTGTTTGTCCTTGTTCTAAGATAAAAAGCATCACACAATAGTCATTTTTAGACAAAACCAAATGCTAATGTCACTTCATTGCAGAAACCACAAATAAAGCACCAGGAAACCAAAATCAAAATGTCAATGTATACTTACTTGTACATGCGTTGCCCCTTTATTCTATTGTACCAACAATATTGAAGCTCAACACCTTCAGGCCTATCCATTGGCAGCAGTTAAGGCTATTTAGGCTACTCTGGGGACCAAAAGAGGATTGCCCACTGCTGCCATAGGAGAGGCCCAAAAAATCAGTGTTGTTGCAGTTGGGTAGAACAGACCGACCCCCATTCCTTGCAGCTTCTTGGATTCTGGCAAATGCTAGACTAGCTTCAGTGGACCCAGCAGTACTATGTGCAGAAAGATTGAAATAAGAGCTTGAATTAGTAGCAGGATTAAGGTCATTTTGATGGTGATCCAAGGCAATTGGTAGGGCATTTGCAGAGGGTCTAGCAGACGTGGTTGGCTCATTGTGTGTTGAAGATGGGCTATTCTGCAGCTACAGTTCTCTTGGCCCTCTTATTCTTTCTGCAACCCCCACCAACAGGTACAATCCTCAGAGTTCCTCCTTTGGTCCAGTACCTTCTACAGGTCTTGCAAAAATGACTAGGTTGTGATAAACTATAGTTGTTGTAGTAACAGAACTTGGTTTTGGTGGACTCACATCTAGGGCTTGTTCAGGCTGAGGTTTCAACCTTCTCTCAAGCAATGGACGTGAACATGAAAGCAGGTCTTCACCACTTGGCCTAATCCCTCTTTCCTGCATCATGCCCTGGAGAACAAAACCAAACCCCAGAAGGATTATCAAATGGGCTCAAATTTAACAACAACACTAACATCAAATATCTATGAGCTAGAAGACACAAGAAAAACATATCACAGAACAAAAATCAGCACAATGTTTAAACAAATCTAACTGGAAACCAAAAAACCAGTTACCCTATACAAGACTCAATAAAACTCTAAAAATGCAGATTTGAACAGGGTTGAGCATCATTGTTTTGTAAACCAAGTACTCTAAACTCACCTACTTCTCCACAGCTACACTACTGCAAATTATGATAAACAAATACCAGCCTTATAATCTCATATACATACCACTCAGAACACATAAATTGCAGAGGAAAAGAACAAAAGAAATGATGGAGGCGGTTGGGGTGGAACCCGTGACCGTTGAGCGGTAGCAAAGACAGTGCGAGGAAGCCCCACGCAGACAAAATCATGAACAAAACTACAAGCAAAAACCAAATAAGCAATCATTCTGACATATACATGTATATACCTGTGGCCAATCGGTGGAATCATGTAGATTTGAACAGGGCTGAGAATCATTGTTCTGTAAACCAAGTACTCTAAACTCACCTACTTCTCCACAGCCACACTACTGCAAATTATGATCAACAAATACTAGCCTTATAATCTCATATAAAGACCACTCAGAACACAGAAATTGTAGAGGAAAAGAACAAAAGAAATGATGGAGGTGGCTAGGGTGGAACCCGTGACCGCAGCAGCAGCAAAGACAGTGTGAGAGCAAACGCTATGCACCAGAGAAACTCAGCAGCATACGCAGGGTGCACACAGGCTTATGGTGGAGCACTGGTGGTGAAGGGCGCGGGTAGAAATTTGGAATAAAATAACCCTGAACATATTGGATATTTATAAACCTAGAAAAAACCCTTATTACCCCTAATATACCACCAATATATTGACTTTTAATTTTTAAATTTTTAACCACCCCAATATGAACGGACGTGATATCATATTGGTCCCTAGGTGACGCCCCCGTGGAGGTAATGTCTTGATAATTTGTTAGCTTGTAATGTTTGCTTGAATCGCACATTACAGACTATATGATATTAGGTGAAAGTTAGGAAATGAAACTTAGGATTGTTTGGTTTTTTTAAGAATGTTGGTTTTAAGCTTACATTGTTTCTTTTTGAAAGGGTGTTTCCTTTTTGTGCTTTTTTTTCTTAGGCAAGAGTGTCTAACAAACAAGTGGAAAGAACAGAAGGGGTGTAGCATTCAAGGAAAGAAAGTTCAAATCTTAAGTTTTTGTAGCAATAGAGTTCAAAATGGTGACATTCAAGGCATGGAAATGATGGCTACAATGTTGGTGAAACCATTGTTAGTTTCGAGTGTTGGACGTAATGTCTTGATCATTTCTTAGTTTGTAATGTTTGCTTGAATCCCACATTACACGTTGTATATGATATTAGGTGCTTTGTAATGCCGCTAGAATAAACTATGCTTATAATAAGAGTGTATTTTATTCCATGGAGGAGTCCTCTTAAGTATTGGGCATGATTCCTATGCCTTTAATTCTCCTACTTGATTTAACAATGCATTGTAACCTTTGTAAGATGGTTTTCCATTTTTTAAAAATTAAATTGTTTGTGTTTACATTGGTGTCCAACAAAGGGGTTCAATGTGGTCAAGGTGCTCACATTTTTAATCCCCTTTGACAATGAAGGTCTTTGAAGATAGTCATTTACACAGAAGTTAACTATAAGTCAAAGAAAGTTGTGTTGCACGAATTTGAAATTCGACGTTTTGACCCCTTCTCTGGGGAAACAGTGGGGAAATCAAATCTTGATAAACGGCGGGGAAATCAAATCTTGATTTATCAAGATTTGATCTCCCTGCCGTTTCTATCGAAGCCCCGCCGTTTATCAAGATTTGATTTCCCAGATGTTTCGACCCCTTTCTTTGACTTACAATGAAGGTCTTATTTGAAGTTCTATGTAGCATCCCCTCTGGTACATATACAGTAAATGTAAATATACAACTTTCATGTAATAAGCTTAAGGTTGGTAAAACATTGTAAGTAATGTTTTATATTTTTCTTAAGTTATAATTTTACAAGTAAACTTAGGAAAAAGAGGGAATTTACTTAACTGAGTGATGGAGGCATGACAATTGTTATCTTGATGCCTCAAATAGTTGTAGAAGAATAATTATTCACTTAAAATTCTAAACTCTTAAATATTATTCTAGCTTGAAATAAGTAATTTTATAATATTGTTACTAAGCAGTAACTAATTAATATTAATATAATATCCATAATAAATCATAAATGAAAAATTAAAATATATAATATTTAATTCCTCCATAATATGTCTCCATAATATATAATGTTCATAATATATATTAATGAAAAGCAAGAGTTCGTTTAAAAGATTGTTAATTCAAAAGATTGTTAATATATATTTAAAAGATTGTTAATTCAATCTTGAGAATCGAAGGTAATAGGTTCATATTTAGCTGACGTTGTTAATAGGTTCAATCTTGAGAATCGAAGTAAAAGTTAGAATGACGTTGTTAGCTGTAAAAAGAAAGAGATTAAAGAACCTGTAGAAGTAGATTCGATCTCTTGGTTTATTAATTAATTTAATTGTTGTTTTATCCTGATTGTTAAGCCAAATACTACTTATGTCAAACTTACCTTTAGACAACTTGAAAACTGAGGAAAAACCTACCTCTGTATTGTGCATGCATTCAGTTTTCCAGGTAGAAAGTCTGTCCATTAAAGAGCCTTAAGTTTGTGATATAAGATAGTGCCTTACAGAGTGGGAAGTCGTTCCCCAAGAGGATCGGTCGCGTAATGTGTCACTATTGTTGTATTTTGATAGGACTGGTAAACACGATCCATATTGGAGGGACCAACCCAAACCTATAATTGTAGTCTTGTAATTTTTATTTTTAAAGTTGAGAAATGGATTTGTTTCTTGTAAGTGAAGAGTAGTATGGTTTTATTTCCATATTTTTAAAGCAGCCATATACTTAACCACTAAGAAGAACTATGGTTTGTAGTATAATCAGTATTAATCCTATGTTTAAAAATCTTGGTAAGAATTTTATTTTCAGGAAAATGTTGTACACCTTTTGTATATATATGTATGTGTAAAATATGCTCGAAGGTGAACTTTGGTTTAATCTTTTTTATAATTTGAGCAAAGGATGTAATTTGTGAGTGCAAGATGAAAGAATAATGTAGTCACCATGGTTGGGTTAAATTATATTAAGGACCAATGTATGGTAGGTGTTCTCTATAAAAGGGACCTTAAGAAAAATGAGAAATTAATTGGAGTTGATGTGCTCTCGAATTGCAACTCTCATAGCAGATAAATAATTAAAAAATTAATAATTTTGGTGGACTTAGCCCTAAGATTGGGGTGAACCACGTATATTGGTGTCTTTCCTATGTCATTCCTTTTAAGTTACATCTTTGCTTTATTTAATATTTGTGAAATATATAGTGATTTCTATTTTATGAATGGTTCCTTTTAAGTATCTATTTAGGAACAGGTGGATAGAAATACAGAATAATATTGTCTATGTCTATGTGTTCCTCAACGTCATTCAAGAAGACTACAATAGTATGCAAATGAACTTCAATTTGAATTATAATAATTGACTATGCGGATGGATAAAGTTGTGTTGATATAATCATCACGAGTATGCCAAGTTATAACTAAAGACTCCAAATGTTGTGAAGATAACTATGTTAACCCATATGTTACATTAGTTTAATATGAATAACTATGTTAGAAGAAAGGATTAAAAGTAAAAAACAAATTACCCCATCTTCCAAGAAGGTAAAGAGAAGATTGGGTTTGTAGACATTAGTTTAATATGAATAACTATGTTAGAAGAAATGATTAAAAGTAAAAAAACAAATTACCCCATCTTCCAAGAAGGTAAAGAGGAGATTGGGTTTGTTACATTCTATCTCAATACATACATGATTGTGTAGGGCTTTAATAAGTACGATTGATGCAACTAACTTCCCTCTAAAGACTTATCATTTGCAATCAATCATTGCATACCTTTGATTCTCATATTGAGACCCCAAACATGGAGTTGATTATTAATCACTATCATTGAAATAATCTATCATCTAAACTTGAAGGTGAAATAAGTTATGGAATCATAGGACCAACATTATATAAAAGAAATAAACAACAAAAGTAAAAGATATCATCTCCATGCATTCTAACATAAATCATAATTTGAAAGTGGGTCCTCATCTCTTTGATTTTCATTAGGATCCAATACATCATGACATGGTCTCTAAATGGTGAATATGGTACAACACCATTACATAATAGTGATTAAAGCCCATGTATTCAACTAGTAATGAACCAACCATTATCCAATCCTCAAAAAAGTTGAAGCCTTTACATTTATACACTTGTACTCGAATGTGGGAATCTTCATTCAAAACTTTGAATCCTTTGGAGAACTTCTAGCTCCCTTATCCATGAACGAGGTGATATGTGTTTTTTCTTTAGCCAAAAATATTTTTTTCTTCATGAACCAACTCTTTTCTCACTTTAAATCTCATTTTCACCAATTCCTTTTATCATGTCAATAGTCTTTATTCCAACTCATTTGTGACTTTGTATCTAGTTATCTACTGCACTGGCACCAACATGTATTCCATAAAAATTGAAGGGAACAACAAACCAAAATTGAACGTATTGAGTCTCTCTTGATTCAAGTCCAATTTGTTTCCTCAAACAAAAGACCCTACTAAGGAATATTGTCCAAAAAAATTCTTTGAATTGGAGGAAGGCCTCCAACTCCTTACTCCATTCCATTCTGAAATTGACATGTTCATTAGGTATGCTTGTGCTTTATCAATAAGGGTTTGTTTGTGATGGTGCCACTAACATATAGTTTAATCATGTTCAACCAAATTGGCAAGCCTCTATAGTGCGTTGTATTACTCCTTCACCATTATCTTGAGTTGATTCAATAAACTTTGCATTTCTTAGTAAAAACTAAACAACCTATCCAATTCTTTATCATATTTCTAAATTTCCTAGAACTTTTTCTCTTTGTAGGATGAATCCATTAGTATATCCACCTTAGTTTGCAACTACACCATTTTTATTTGATTTTTTTCCATTGGCTTCTTCTAGTTTCTTCCAATGGGCATTTAATATTGAGTAACAATATAGATTTTCATATATTGAGCAGTTGTAACCTTCAATTTATCCTTTATGTCATTGATTGGTTGGGTAACATGGAAAATTGAGGTCATTAATTATGAGGACTTGGATTTGAGGTTGGAATTTGCTACTACCAGTGATTCCTCTATTGTTTTCTTATGTTCTTTAATGTGTGGCATGGCTAGTTGTAACCTATCTTCCATCCCCAGTAAGGGTCTTCAAGATTAATTTCTAGAGTATACATGAAGGGATTGAATCTTTACAATTCCAATCTAATATTTCATTATTTCTTTTTTGTGGTGCAATGCATCACTGTATAGTCACTTGTTTTTTGTGTAGAGCTAGTTGTTGTATTACTCAACCTTGATGTGTTGGTGGGATAGATAATATAGTATTCCTCCGTTGTTGTGATTAAGAAGATTGTGTTTGTGTTGCCTAATCTCACCAAGCAGGGTAATTAGTAGTGGTGATTATGTAGTGTGCACTGAAATTCTTGGTAGTGGGATTCATGGGCCTGATGAATTCCACTTCCCATTTCTTAAAGGGTTGAAATGTAATGATAGTGTTTATGGGAATTTCATCTTGTTTGGAAGGTCAAGCAAATATCTTACATACATCATAAGATCCAACATCTAGTCCTTTGCATCCTTGAAGATTGTGGGACATCATACTCCTACTTGTAACACCCTTTTAGTTGATTCTTTTCTTTAGTAGTGGCTATGTACCACCCCATCATAGAATTCCCATAATATACCAAGGTGTTCAGGACTCATTTTGTAGTGCTCGATGATCCAATTTGTTAAACTAAAAAATACCCACCATGTTCATTCCCTAACTACATAATCCGATTCTTCATTTTTACCACACTACACCTTCACTTAGCCCCCCAAAATCCTAAATTCTAAGACCAAATTGGCCCATAATTATTATTTCCCTCTCTAAAAATAGGGAAATGTGGCATATTAAACCCCAAAAAGAAGGAATTCCTTTCAAAATAGGGACATGATCTCCAAAAAATGAAAAAAAATAGAAGGGGGAAAATACTCAAAAAGTAAAAAGGAGAGGGAAAACCCTAAATGCCGCCCAATACCACAAGCCAATACCAAGGTCTTCATGATTCCAAGGGAAAAAACCTAGGACAATTATTCTATAAATGAATGGTGAAGTCCCCTATTTCACATAATATTTTCCTTTTGCTACCTTGTCGTCACTATGCCAAAATTTCAACAAAAAGCTTTTGAATCTCCTCGTGTGTCTTCTAGATTCTCCTATAGTTGAGATTTGGATACATTATGACTAGTGTGCGGAGAGAAACCCAAAGATACTTGGAAACCAAGGACTCATTGCTTTGACCACCTACAAAGGTCCCCTTCTCACACTTTTTTGAGGTGACACATTGTCTTTTGTACGCCTTTTTTTTGCAATAAAATGAAAAATACTTTTTCCCTAACCCTTTGTGTGTGAAATAACGAAAAAAATTAGATTAGATTTTCTTTCAATGCATTTTTTTCACGTAGCTTATATTTTATTATATTGTCATTTACAGTTAATTACTGAACATTTTCATTATCATTTTGGATTGCTGCTAAGACTTCTCTGTCATGTCCACATATCCAATAATGCGGATAATTTAATTTTTTTGCTTAGAGAACCTTCTTGTTCTTCTAATAAACACTGGGTATGGACGTTAATCTCTTCTCCAACCTTCACCTCAGGCTTAGAACCACTATACTAGTCATTCCTCCCTTCAATTATCCATTCTGCATCCGGAACGAGCATTTCCGAACTAACCTTGCCTTTTTCGGAAGTCCGCTTTTGTCCTTCCGACCTCGGAAGTTGGGAATCAAAACCTCAAAGGTTCAATGGAGTGAATTGTTCAAATTTCTCCTTCTGCACTTTCGCTTTCCGACTTCCATGCTTCAGAACTTCGAAAATCAAAACCATAATTCTCAACGGAATATTTCATTCACTGTTTCGCCTTCCACCTTCTACCTTGCGCACCTCAGAAATCGAAAATTGGAAAATAAAGTTCAATGTAAATGCTTAGATTCTTCCTCCCATCTTTCGTCCTTCGCCTTCCGTCTTTGGAAAACAGAAATTAGAGACGAAATTTCAACAAAAATACTCAACTGTCTCTTCCGCCTTCTGCACTTTCACTTTTGCACTTTCAACCTTGGAATTTGAAAATCAGAACTTCAAAATTTTGAATTAACGTTTCTTTGTCCTTCCGACTTCCACCCTCAGAACTCAAAAGTCGAAAATCAGAACCTTGAATTTTCCTTAAACTTTTCTCTTGATTTCTGCCTTTTGTCTTTCACCTTCCGCAGGAGGATCCCAAAAGTCAGAACAAAGACTTCTTCCCAGTTCAACTATTCCTCTCTGATTTCCGTGTTTCGCCCTTCCCAGGTGGATTTCAAAGGGCGGGAACACCAAGTTAGAAGCACTCTGACCTTTGCAACATTCTTCTAGGCTTCATGAACTTAGGAAAAATGCATAAAAACATTTAAGGCATAAACAAAGATAAAATGAAGGACATATACAGAAGTAAACATCCACTTCATCATCATTAATAATTTCACATGAACATAACAATCCATAGAAAATTCATGGCATAAACAACATAACAAGAATACTTATCTTGAAGGATGAAGTTGTCTCGTGACTAGTTATGTAGCTGCAACGTTCCACCCAACCATAGGCTAGTGTGTTCTTTAATCTCTTAACACCATGCCACCCCCGACCTAGGTATGATTCCACAAGAAAATAGGGAACAGGAAGACTCACACACAACTAGATATTTAACATAGTTAAGCCAACACCTAGTTGGAATTAACAGACTGTCCATCCAAGCCAACACCTAGTTGGGTTACTAGGCTGCAGTCTTATCAAGCCAACACTTGCAGAAAGGACTAACCAAGCCAATAGATGGGTTCACAGGCCCCAAGGCCAAACCATCTCTCACAGTTGGGTTAACAGGCTATCCAACCAAAGATTGCACCCAAGGCCAATGTAAACCAAGACTCAACCAACCAAGATCCAATTGGGTTAACACCCCAAGGCCAAGCCAATCTCCCTTGGGTTTACAGGTTGCTAAGGCAGTGGAAAGGTAAAATGGCTAAGCTAGTGGATCACTCAAGAGATAAGTACACCTCCACAAGATCTATCTGGCCTGGAATCCACATTAGCTACATCCCAACACAAGGTAGCATCTCTCTCTATGCTCAATAGTCCCTCAGGATCTTCCTCCCTTTTAGTGCTCTTCAGGGCATGCAATAAGGATCTACCAACCACTCTTATCTTTTCCCGAGGTTCCTCTCTGCACTAGGTTAACAAGCCCATTTCTCTTCTCTTCCACTCCTCACTCTTGTATACAAATCAGACTCAAAGCTATGGTACACCATAGTGTCATTAGGGGAATTTTGAGGTAAAAAATGGGCGTCAAAACAAAAAATGTACTATCAAAATTTACTTTAAAAGAACCAATCACATTCTAGAGGATGACATCATCTATAATAGTTGAGGTGGCATTGGTTGAGTTAAGCATGCTTATTTGTCAAATTGTAAATGGTGAGTGAAAACCCATAGTTAACTATATCAATGTTGTAAGTAAAGTACTCATTATGATAATCATACTCATAAATTATTTGTGAATATAATATAAATGTACTAAAGTATTCTTAAAGTACTTATAAAGAATAATAATCTTTATATTTCCATATAAAATAAATTACAAATAAAAAAAACTAAATGTTTTATTTAAATGTAGTTATTTTTTTATATTTCAATTAAAAATAGATTACAAATGCCAAAAAGTAATTATCTATTTAAAACTAAAATGATGTAATTACTTTTTCAATATTTAAATTATATATGCCAAATCTTTATTCAAAATCAAAACCACTTAACTTCTTATAACCAGTGTAGATCCAAATCCTAGGCTCTATCAAGCGCCGAGAGGAATCAAATCTCTTCGTAGGTATCCATTGATTTGATTCAAACCAAAAGGCACATCTTTTTATTTAAGGTCCACATATAATATTTTATTATTAATATTTAATATTATTTATGGCCCACATATAATATTTTTTATTATTTTTTATTTTGTTATGAACTAACATTACAACATTTCCCCATACATGGTTTTAAAACCATATGCAAGGCCCTCCTACAACCATGGATTGTTTAGGAGGCCTTGCACATGGTTTTAAAACCATTTGCAAGGCCCTCCTAAACCATGTACAATAAAACTATGGGTTGTTTAGGAGGCCTTGCACATGGTTTTAAAACCATTTGCAAGGCCCTCCTAAACCATGTACAATAAAACTATGGGTTGTTTAGGAGGCCTTGCACATGGTTTTAAAACCATGTGCAAGGCCCTCCTAAACCATGTACAATAAAAAACCATGTACAATAAAACGATGGGTTGTTTAGAAGGCCTTACACATGGTTTTAAAACCATAAACCATGTGCATGGTTTTAAAACCATGCACATGGTTTATGGTTTTAAAACCATGTACAAGGCCAACATTTTTTATTATTTTGTTAAGTAAAAACATTACAACATCTCCCCCATATTGTGTTTTTTTCCTCACCCATATGTTTTTACGGATAATTAAATTCCTCACCCATATTTTTTTACGGATAATTAAATTTTTACATTTTTATTGTTTTGTTATGTAGGAAAATTACAACATCTCTCCCATATTAGGTTTCTTCTGGCCGACATTTATTTTGGCCTATAATTAAAAAAGTTATTTCTTATTAATAAAAATAACGTTACGTAATGTTACGTAACATTACAAGATCTCCCCTAACTTTACGTAACGTTACAAGATCTCCCCCATACTGTGCTGTAGAGGGCCTCTCGATGCAATAAAAACGATTTGATCTTATAATAAAAACAATTTGATGAATAACAGTTTTTGTTTTTTAAATACTTACAATATATAATAATCTATTATAATTATTATTTAAATATAAAAATATAAAAATATAAAAATAAAATATTATATTATAATTAATTACTATATATATTCTCTTCCAGTTGAATTTTAATATTAATACCATTTTTTATGAAATTTAGGTATTATTCAAGGTTCATGTTTTGCTATCAACTTTTAACCTTTGAAACACCTACATCTACACCAACATAAGTTAGACAAGTACATTAAGTTACAAAACCAAATATATACATAAAAAACCTTAATGTAGCAATTTGAATGAACTATTATATCATAATAAGATATTATATTATTAAAATTTTTATTACATATAATAATAGTGTTTCTAACATATAATCTCATTTGCTTAATTCTAACTCAACTTTTCAGTGTTAAAAATTTATGTACTATTCCTTCATCCCAATATTAACATTTTTTTTAGATTTATTTAATGATGTTATTAATTATTATATTAAAAAAATATGTGATATACATAATATATATCATAAGAAACTATTAAAAATGAGTTTAGGCGTGTTTCTTGAAGGTGTAATAAAAAGATGAAAAATAAATTTAAAAAATGTTTTTTTTTTTTTAATTTATAGTTTAATATTTATATTTTAAAATGTTTTTATTTTTATTTTTANTACATTATTTTATAAGTACATTGATCATATTATATTCAAAAATAATTTATGTACTCAAAAGTACTTACTTTTAGTCATATCAAAGATAAATTTTTTATTGGTTTTATTTTAGACATCTTTTCAATTTAACTTAACCATAGTTGCATTGGTTATAATGTAAGAGATGCGTTGTAAATATACCTTCCCCACAAAATGCCTAACTCATAATATTTTATTATATCTCTTATGAGGCTCATTTAGACCTCAAAATTCCCCTAATGAAACTAGCAAAACAAGCTCCCCACTATGACACAAGAAACACATTGTATACTCAGCGAAATAGATGATTTCTACTGTGGGAAAACACCAACGCTGGGAAAAACACAGAAGACCACTCTTTCTCACAGAATCGTGTGATCTCCACTGCTCGATCACTCAGCAAAACAACTAGTTTCTCTGTCTTGGGAGAAATGAATGACCAAGATGGTGAACGCTGAACATTAGATTAACAACCACAGGAAGAAACCATGGTTATGCAAATGCAGGGTAAACGAACAACACGCATGAGTAGTTTGGAGAGCTCGAATGAATGGAATGAACCCCCAATGGAATGGTTCAATTGTGTCCATGAATGACTAAGGAGCGTGAGAAAAACCCCAAACGAAATCCTCCCTGACGGACTAGGCACGCATCACGTGCTTTCTTCCTGCGTAGATTGCATTTTTCCATGCCCTGCACTTCCCCAAGCATTAACTGCTTCATCTGATTTCTGGAAGGAATTACTGATTGAGGACAGAGGATGAAGGTAGCTGAGGGTTCAAGGTTCCCCCATTGACATCTGGCTTAACCCTATAGGCTTAGAGGGTTTACCAACTACCCCACCATGTTCCTTTGTGAAATCATGCCCCCATCTCTTTCACATTGCAGTTCCATAGCTAGCTGTGGTATTTTTATTAATTTGTATTTTTACATGATATATCAAAACATGTTGTGCATAACCAACACCATAACCACATGCATCAACCTGATTACCTATCACAAAACATCCATCAATGGCAGGGAATTGGCCTTGAGTTCCTTGCCATGACTATTTACAATATATACATCATGTACAGTCAAAATATCATGGGGTCAAAACCAGGGTGTTACATTCCTCAAGTTTTAATAGGTTCCTTTTTATACAAGCTATTGGGAAAACACTAGCTATAGTTTTGGTGATCATATTGGGTCGATCTTTATTGGTGTTTGATTTTGGGTTTTTGTTTCTTTTTGCATTTGTTTTATGTCCATTGCATTATGTTTGCATACTATTATCCCTTTTCAGTCAGTTTCATACTTGAGTACTGGCTTGTTCTGGGAGAGAGCGACCCATTCTCCCCTGGTAACTCGAAAAGGGAACCCTACCTTCCCAGGACTAGGTCACCCTTGTTATGCTATTTAGAGTGATCCAATCACTTCATTTGGCCTTGAGAGAGCGACAAGTATCCCTTGGGATCCTGAAAATGGCTATTTTATTCCCTAGGCCTAGGTGGCTCCCTTTTACCAGCTTGATGCTATTCAAACACCTAATTTAACTAGCTGTGAGTGACTCAATCACCATATTTTTTTTCTATAAGAGCGACCCAACTAGTTTCGGGTCCTGTCTACTATAGTCACACATGTCATCTCGATTTGTGACTTCCAGATTGCTTATGTTCCTTTCATAGTAGTGACCTATGAATTTCATTGAATATTTTAGCCATTTCCCCTCCTTTCCCCTTGTAGATTGATCTGGTTTTTGCATATATGTCTTTGGATCCCCCTGCTTGTTTTGATTACAGACATTCTCCTTGATGTAGCACCTTTTAGATCTGTCTGCATACATGCCCTTTGATAAAAAAGGTTGCTTTGTTTAGGTTCTACATATTTGGGTATTATTTTAGATCTATTTAGTGAACATGTTTATGTTTTCAATAAAGCTGCGTTTTCAAATCAAGATTTTTCATTTTCTGAAAATTAGATGCTTGATTATGGTTGAAAAAAAAATGTTCATTTTGTTCTTTATTTCTATTTTCAACAGTTATTTTTCAAGCATTTAATTTTTAGTCATATATCTAGGGCAAACACAAAACTCAAGCACACATCCCACACCTTAAACATTACATGTTTGGTTCATGACCCCAAAACGAGTCTTAAAATTAACCCACACCAACTAGTCCAACCTCCCATGGTGTTGTAAAACCCTTTTCCTACTCAAAGGGTAGTGACGATACAACCCATGGTGACATACATAGCCTACTTGAGTCAACCCCTTGATTTGGGGGTTCATCATCTTTTCATGATATCTTTTGACATTAACTTACAGACTCGACGTAACTGATACAATTTAGTCACAAATACCATTCATATCAGCAATACCACTGACTCCACCCCCATGGATCAGTCTTTGCAACAACCTAGACCACCGATTGATGGGAAATCTAAAGTCCCCAAAGTTTCCTCTATGTCAAATTGTAAACAATCCCAATGCTCGAGCTGCCCCTAACTGCAACATTGTGGATAAATTATCCTAGTCTGTCACCACCATGTCTACCTTGGAAGTTCTTAGGAATGACATCACAAAATGAAAATCCCTACTGTTCGCATTAGGTACAATTGATCCTACTGATTCATGTCTCATGATCTTCGATTTGGATCAGTATGACACTAGGACTCCCTCATCTGTCACATTCCATATCTCTATCACGATTCAAATCCTCGTAATCTGCCGGTGCATTGTCGACAAAGGGACATCCAGATGCGTCATGTCAACCTTTGTTTGGAAAAAATTTGGGTCACCTAATTTAGAGCCATCTATGATATCCCTACACACCTATGATGGTCAGGCCTATCAACCCAAGGGACTTCTCCTGAATGTTCCTGTCGAGTTAGCAGATAAAACTATCTTGATTGACATCAAAGTGGTCAATTCTAATATTGATTATAACCTCCTCCTAGGGTGTATCTATATGTCCATATGGAATCCTCCGCTTTGTCAATATTTCAACTTATGATGTTCCCTCATGAAGGGAAAGGTCATTAAGATCAACTAGTTGACTTACTACGATATCAAAGGAATGCCCATCTCAGAAAATGTCCTTCATTTAGTCAACCACAATATCAACATCGCATCTATTGCCCTGCTTGGTTAAAGACATATTATACATGTGCACCATCTCTTCTATTGAACCTTCATCCCCACCTCCACCCCAACCACAACAAATGTCAATGCACACCCCTAATCAGTTTCCACAGAACCAATGGGGAACTAATCCTATTCATAAGATCCCTTTCCTATTTCCACCTTCGAGAATAGTTATCCTACTAGTGATGGAAACCCTCAATATTCCATGGTTAACCTTGGGAATCCTTGTTTGGTATCAAACCCCAAAAAACCCTCCTCTGACCCCACAGTTTGTTTTGAAACCAATACAACCCATCGATAAAGCCACCAACCACCTCCAAACAACACCCTTAGTACCCCCATCACCTTCAGTAGTGTCGAAGGACACTCCTAGAAACACCCCACCTCCTCCCAAGAAGATGGTATGGGGAAAAGGAAAGAGCGCCACATAATTGAAAAACTAGAGAAAAGCCATGAACCCACCCTCTACTGCCTCAACTTAGTTACACTTCCTTGTGATTTGTGTGATGTTTTGGGTCACGCTACCCATAACTATCCCAAGTTTCCTAGGTTATGAACTCACATGTAGAAATTAGATGATGATACCAATGAGAATTTCATAATCATATAATTTCCAAACACTACCCAATAAAAAAATCAATTCCCTTCATACAAAGCATCCTTGTGCAGACTGCGGTCTTTATAGTCACTACTCTCACCACTTCCTAGATTTTACCGAGTATCGATTTGTGTTGGATGACTTATGTTGACTCTCCTTAGGGTCTCAATTCATTGTTATCAAAGAAGTACACCCCTCAGCAAATTATTCGAACAAGAAAATTCCCATCCATGTTATCTCATCACAGGATCTAGTTCCCCTGGCATCAACCACTGCCAACCCTTTTGATCTCATGCCCCAATTCTTCTTAAGTTACGAGGAGATCCTCGAAGGTCTAACGAAACTTGAGTTCGCTTGGGATAAAATGCACCATCAAGCATATTTTATTCCCAAGGAATCTAGTGTACATTTACCCGATTAGTTCTCTGTGGAGTTGAAATGCTTTATCCCTCATGGTAACATCGATTGGTTCAAAAACGTAATCCCCACACCTAAGTTTTTTGAGGAAGGGAACATGGTCAACATCTCATCCACTATCTAGGTAGATATCTTTGTCAAACCAATACTGATAAACAATATCATGTTAGGTGTGTCATGGACTCCCTAAGAGGTTATTGCTTACAAAGTACTCTTTCAAGAGTTTTGTGATGTTTTCACTTCATCATATACTGATATTCCCTGTCTTGATCCCTCTATCGTTGAACACCATATTGACACATGGCTTGATGTTATGTCGGTTCCCCAAAATAAAAGACCAATACATTTGTCCAAAGTTCCAACCGTCAAAGTTGAGATCGAGAATTTGCGACAAGTAGGATTCATATACCCAATCACTTACACCACTTGGGTTTCCAACCTTCTCCCATGAATAGAAAATAGGGAACCATTTGCATCTGTACCGAATTTCATTATTTTAATTTGGCATGTACCAAAGATAATTTCATGACCTCGTTCATCTACCATCTCATTAATGCTTGTGCATGCCATGAAGTCCTTTCCTTCATGGATGAATTTTTTGGATACAACCAAATTCAAATATGTAAAGAGGATTAGTATAAAGTTGCACTCACCACCGCTTGGGGAACATTCACTTACCGATTTATGCCCCTTGGTCTCAATAATGTTGGAGCCACTTTTTAGCGGGCTATAACTATGCTTCCATGACTTGGTCCACATCATCCTTGTATACTTAGAAAACCTCACGACTCGATCCAAGAAGTGCTCTCAACACCTAGAAGACCTTCGACAAGTCGTCCTTCACCATCGTAAGTATAACACTCGCATGAACCTTCTCAAGAGAATTTTATGTGTTCTTACCAGTAGATTTCTGGAATTCATTGTTTTCGAGAAGAGTATCACTTTATATCCCTTAAAATTTCAATCCATTCTTGACCTCCCATCTCCTCATCTTTGTGCCAATTGTAGAGCCTTCAAGGGAGGGTCGATTTACCCAAGATTCCTTTAATTCATTGAAACATGCCCTAGCCTCTTCTCCCTTGATATCGCCACCCAATTTCATGAAGGATTTCATCTTTTTTTGTTTCGGCATATGAACATTCCATCCCATGAGTATTATTCTAGGAAGGCACGACTCATCAAGAGCAAGTCATATACTACATGAGTCGGACCTTATCTGTCCCACCATCACATTACCTTCACGAGGAAAATATGACCTTATCCATTGTAATTTTCGTTTAAAAGTTGCATCATTACATCCTTTGGAGCTAAACACCTGTCGTGGCCTATTCCAACCCCATGGTCTATCTCTTGATCTTCCTCCTTATCTAAGGCCATGTCACCAAATGGATCATTATCCTTCAAGAGTATGATCTCGAATTCATGATACCCAAAAGTACCAAGGTACTAATATTGGCACAAAACTTGAAAGGCCTGCCATCTTTCTCTACATCACCTTCGTTCACTATTACCTTTCTCAATGAATACTTGTTCACCATCTCCTTCGATGATCCATGGTATGGAGACATCCTCATCTACCCGTGCACCTAGAAGTTTGGTCCCAATATCAACCATGATGATCAACACCGCATTCACCATCAAGGTTCTCAATATCTACTCATTGGATACATTCTCTATCTATGTGGTGTTGACACCATTTTACGTAGGTTCCTTAGCCACAATGAGGTAGACAAAGTACTGAATGAATTCCATACTAATGCCTATTGTAGCCACCTCTCCAATATGGACACTTCCAAAAATATTATATGTGCCAATTATTTCTATCCAACAATCTTTATGAATCATATTACAACAATCAAGTGTTGTCACAACTTCCAAATCTTTCCTCCAAAGGAAAGGACACCTCCTGCGCCACTTTACCCTATTGTCACTATGGATCCTTTATACAAATGGGCCATGACATTATGGAGTGAAATCCTACCTTAGAGGGTGGCCATAAGTATATCATTATGTCAATTGACTATTTCACCAAATGGTTCAAATCCATGCCTACATTCAATTTCCAAGATGAGAACGTGACCCGCTTTTTATTTAACCATTTTATCACTATTTTTGGTGTCCCTCACTAGCTCGTCTCTGACCACAACAAAATTTTTGAAGATGATGTTCGAAAGGATCTCTCTAGTTTCTTAAATTATAGACATCAATATTCTTCCTCTTAATATCCACAAGGAAATGGCCAAGTTGATGTGGTCAACAATATCCTCAAAACCATGCTCCAACAAATAGTAGAAAACCACAACTCCAACTAGCACTGCATGCTCTTTCCAACCTTATGGGCCTACCACACCTGTACCGAAACTACAACGTATTTCACCCTATTCTATGTGGTCCACATCATGGAGTCAAGGCTCCCCATCGAGTGCCATATTCTTGCTCTGCTCATTGTTGTCAAAGTTTTACAGAACACCTCTCCTTTAGAGAAATGGTTTCTCATGCTTGAGCAAGTGGATGAAGACCATTGTGCCATCATCCAGATGATTAAAACTACCAAGAATCTGTCCAATACCCATTACAATGCACATGTTCATTCATGTACCTTCAAGGAAGGGATCTCATCCTTGTTTATGACCAATCCCATGACAAACAAAAAAATGAAAGTTTGAATCAATGTTGGAGGTCCCATACTTCATCAGGCATTGTTTCGATGAGGTTGGAATACCTCTTGGATGAATCTGAAGGTTGTTTTCTAAGAAACACATGCAATGATTTGTATCTCAAGATATTTTATCCTTGGCCTGAACAAACCCATTGTTTGGTGTGTATAGTTTTCCCTTTTCTTGTTTTGCACATTTTTTTGCCTGATCCTTATGGTTTGTTTCCATGGTTGTTACCAGATGGATCCTGTTACATCCATTTATGTCAATTTCATTGATGGCACAAGTAGTTGGGCCCCAAATATCTCCTCAGCTACGTGGGCCATATATTCCTTATCACACGAGTTGATTCACCTTGATGGAGTACGTGTCAGTACAAGCACCAATAACCAGGGTGAGTATGATGCTATGATTGTTCTCATCACCTCCACCCTCCATTTGGGTATCCATCACATCAGTGTCTTATTGTACTCCCAAATTCTTGTC
Source organism: Pseudotsuga menziesii (assembly GCA_001517045.1). Lineage (NCBI taxonomy): Eukaryota > Viridiplantae > Streptophyta > Pinopsida > Pinales > Pinaceae > Pseudotsuga > Pseudotsuga menziesii. The sequence continues at coordinate 807,129 of LPNX010709055.1, forward strand.
GCTAGTTGAAGAATTACTATCAGGTACATGATCCATCCCTATTTATAAAGTTCCCTCACACTAAACAATTGGTTATACATTTTGAGTCCATTTCATTCATACATGTCCCAATATGTTTCAAAAATGTTGTAGACTAGATGGTTAATGACATTCCAGAGTGGCATATCAATAATCATATATAGGAAACAAACCATTCACATGCATTTTTCATATTATCCACATATAGATAAGCATACAATACATATCACCATAACATATAAGACTTATAAACATAAAAAAAACCATAAAATTCCATCCATGTGCGTATGTAGATAATTTCATGTCATAATATCCAAAAAACAATGTATCCATGTCTACATGAGAAGATACCCAATAGATTCCTCGAAAAAAACATAAGAAAGTACATCCATAAAAAACCCCATTCCCATAGCATTGGGGGGAATCTCCATAAGTTGTCGTCTAGTCATTTGAACCATATGGCTCATCATCCTCTGTATCCTCATCAATCTCCTCCTCCTCCTAGATAGGTGAGTCACCCTGTTATAGTTGATTTTACCACTCCAGGTGAATCACACTTGTATGGCCTTCCCCTGTCCCTCTGCAGACTCCATAGACCCCTTGGACCATTTTTTGTCCTTTGATGTTTCCTAGATCATCCCTATAAACATGAGAAAATTCATATACACGACTTTAAAACCCCTAATCGCGTATATACGCGGGTTTGACCCCTAAAACCGCATACATCGAGATTTGCACAAAATCCAAATCCTTTTGTAGTTTTCCTTGACATGGATCCGACTCACTTGACTCCTGGCCTTCCATATGCCTTGAGATCACTCAGATTCGACCTTTCATTACCCCTTTGAAAAGCTAT
>LPNX010709055.1:810251-824137 GCA_001517045.1 Pseudotsuga menziesii
TTTTATATTTTTGGAGTCATTGTGGATTCGGGTGCGGCTCCTCGCCGTTCTCGTCGTTTAGCAAGCCTTCCACCTTCTACATATCCTCCTCCTTTGGGAGAGAGAAATAGACAGTCCAAGAGGAGTACTTCGCACATTGATTCACACACGATGGGAGACCATGTAGAAGGTATTCCTGAACCACCTTTTGCCATTCAAGTGGAAGATGGGGAGTTTTCTCCTAACTATGATCCTTCACCTGATTTGATTGAGTTAGGTCCTGTAATATCTGAGATAGGTGATTTTCATGATAGACCTACTTACTCTAGTGTTGATCCCCTAGTGACGCATCGCCGGTATGGAATGCCAGAGGATGATGAGACTCATTTTGAACCCACGAGCACTAGTTATGGTAGTTATGGTATGTTTGGTTTTCCCACACATGATTTGGCATTCCTTGTCAAGTCTGAGTTTGAGCCTAACACTATGCCTGGGGGAACTCTCATTCCTTACCATGCAGAGAGGTTTGGGAGCACAAGTCAGATTGCACCTTCCATCTCGGTGGTGGAAGCTACATCCCATATTCCTCCTAGGTCTAGGGTTAGTGATCCTATTAGAATACCAGATCTGAGATGAGTGATTATAGGGAATAACACGTACATAATTACATAGGTCCATTTGTCCTCTGTCCCTAGTTCTTCGAATGTTCACCCTCCACCTCATTCACGTGGTCCTTCGGGCCGAAACGTTGCTATGAGTCATGTCCGTACAACGGTTACTCGACTAGTTGTGTCTCAGGTTCACGTACCGCCCGTTGTTTCGAGAGGTCATGTTCATACTTCTAGAGGTCATATTACTACTTTCAGAGCGTATATTCCTACTTCCGGAATGTATATTCCTACTTCCAGAGCATATATTCCTACTTACGGAGTGTCTCATGGGTCATATCATGCGATGACTTATGGACCCTATTATGGGACGCAGTATGGATAGGGTTCTTCACCTTATGGGTGCGGGTATCAACAACCCGCTTACTCTCCAAATTATGGCTTTGTAGCTCTGAATAGTCAAGGTACACCACACTATGGTGCTTCCATGCCACCCTATACGGGTCAAACGGGAGGAGGGCACTATGGCCAAGGCCATGGTGGTTATGGTAATCAGACCTATGCGAATCAGAACTATCAGGGAGTGGTCCATCGACCTAATCATCCTAGGCTCCCTTTCCTCGCAACGTTGAATCTTCCTGACTTATCGAGATTGACGAACGATCCTGTAGCTCATGACCCGGCTTGGCTGGCTGCCCTTACTAAGCTTCCCTTGGACATACCCAAATTCAAGGGCAAACTGAGCGAGGATCTGAGCGAACATGTTACCACCTTTCACCTATGGTGCTCTTCGAATTCCTTACACCAGGACTCAATTTGTTTAAGGCTGTTTCAACGCACCCTTACAGGGCCTGCCGCGAAATGGTATATAGAGCTACCTAGGGGGGCATTCGCTTTGTTCGATGACTTAGCGATGACTTTTCTTAACCACTTCCAGCTACCAGTGCGTTATGACATTAGTACAGAACTCTTGTCGACATTCCAGCAGGATAAAACCACACATATCTTGGATCATATCCAAGAGTGGCGTAGACGGAAGAGGTTGATGAAGGTCTTTATATCGCTGGAATTCCTCCTTGAATGGTTCCTTAAGTCGTTATTTCCTTATATAGCGAAGGATGTTTCTACATCCGGAGTGCAAAATGAGGAACAAGCCATTTTTAGGGTGCAGGAACTGGATTTGATTTATGCTCAATCCGATTTGTTATATGAGATCATCCCCAATGCTCCGCATTCTAGTTTCGACCCCAAAGTCAAACTTGGACCACATGCCGATGGCATTGTTGGTTGTGTGAGTGCTAAAATTGTGGATTCGGTTGCAAAAAAAGTCAGTCAATTCTCAATCAACCAATCTGCTTCGGGACAAGCCACGACTTCGTCTCAACCCGCCCAAACGGTGAGCGTGCTTTCGGTGCAATCGTCGAACCAGAAGGGTAACTAGCAGCCCAGACGGAATAAAAAGAAGGGTAAGAATAATCGTAAGGGTGGGAATAGGAATGAAAATGCTAATAATAATGAAAAGAACGCCCGTAATGCTGGAGGGGACAAGCAAGCTAAACATAAGATTAAATTTCCTTGCAAGTTGTGTAGGGATGATCACCTCACTTGCTTGTGCCCTCGTATCGATGAAGCCTCGAGATTCTTAGCGCAGGGCCCAACTGTGCTGACTAACCCTTTACCTCACAATCAAAATATGAACTCTAGGACCCATGATCAATTTGGTGGTGATCAAGATCCGCCAAAGGGTAGTGGTCGTGGTTGCATTAACATGGTACATGCTGCGAAAGTTGTGACCCATGCGAAGGACTATGGTTCGTCACAACCCAACCCAGGAAAGGAACTTGATCCACCAGGGACCCCTTTGCGTATTGAAAAACCTATGGATAAACCTGAAGTTGCACGTCGCATTCCTAAGGGAGTCCTTAAGTGTTCAGGGCACAATCCTAATGCCCAAGCCACCCAGAACTATTTTGTTATCGAGGATTTGGGCCACTCTCCTTGTGTGATGTCTGCACTAGAGGTACTTCAGAATTGTCCTTCGCAAAGGAAGGATTTGCTTTCTGCCCTTGGTGTGAATGATGATAATTCTTCCTCCGTGATTAAATTTGAAACCGCAGGACTTCAGCCTCCCTTGCCTTATTATGTGTCTCTTTTGATTCACGTAGAATGTCTTAACATGACCATCAAGCGCACTATGATTGACGAAGGCGCTGCTGCTTCTGTGATGTCTTTATTGTGTTGGAAGGGTTTAGGTTCTCCTGAGTTGTCTAAGTCTGCGACCATGTTAACTGCGTTCGATGGGAGATCATTTAGACCACACGAAATCCTTCCTTCTCTTAAGGTCCGTTTGGGAGGGAAGACCGTTGCGATAGAGGTTGAGGTGGTTGATGCGCCCCTTGACTACAATCTCTTGCTGGGTAGGAATTGGATGTACAGTATGCAAGCTGTAGCTTCTTCCCTATTTTGCATTGTGTGCTTTCCATTTAACGCAAAGATAGTTACGATTGATCAAACGTCATTCAAGAATCCATCAGTTACCGCATCTTTGGGAGCTTCGATCCCGATTGTAGAGCACTCTCAACCGACAACTGGGAGTGTGGGCGTGGGCATGTATCCATCCCTTATGGGAAGTTTTAGTTGTCCTGCACCTATACTTATGATAGGGTCTAGTTCCGGTGAGGCTTAGACATCTGTGAGATCGGTGTCTTTTCGCACGAGTCATATGGAAGATCCTTGGATTCTTCCTACACCGAGTACTTCGAGTGAGCCCATCGTGATGGACATGCTGTTACCTGCAACTATGGTAGCTTATCAAGCTAATATTGAGTGTGTTGCAGAGGCCAGTCCTTTCTCTTCGTGGACGGAGGAGGAGGACCCTTCCGTGTTTCCTGCATGGGAAGTACAGCCTTTTCATGCACACGAATACCTTGATAGTGTTTTTCCTTCAGACAAAGCGATTATTGAGGCCATGTTGGGATTTGAGCCACCATGGGAAGAGCTCCATCATAGATCTTACTTTCTTCCCGAGCTTGATCACTTGGAGCGTGAGGACTTTAGGGAGGTTCTTAGTGAGAGAGTTGGTAGTCCCATGGTTCCATTAAGCTCTCCTAGTCCGATGGATGATGGAAACATGGCTAATTTATCTCCAATGATTCCTATCAATATCTCTCGTGATCCTGGCAGGATAGAGAATGTCTATATTGGGGCAGAATGTTCCCATGATGAGATTCAAGAATACACCGAGCTGTTTAAATAATTTCATGATATCTTTGCTTAGTCTTACGATGAAATGCTAGGCATTGAACCTCGCATTTTTGAACACGATATTAAGACTTATCCCAACGCTAAGCCTGTTCGACAACGCTTGCATGCGGTGAATCCTAGGAAAGCACCTGCGATTAAGGCAGAGATAGAGAAATTGTTGAAAGCCGGTTTCATCTATCCTGTTCCCTTGATGGAGTGGGTTTCAAACCTTGTTCCAGTTGACAAGAAGTAGGGAGCGATTTGCATATGTACTGATTTCTGTGATTTGAATCGGGCTTGTCCTAAGGACAATTTCCCCACACCATTTATTGATCAGATTTTGGATGAGTGTGCGGGTAGCGAGGTTTTTTCCTTTATGGACGACTTTTCTGGATACAATCAGATACAAATTAAACCTAAGGACCAACATAAGACTGCATTTATTTGTCCTTGGGGAATTTTTGCATATCGAAAAAATGCCTTTTGGCCTTAAGAACGCCGAAGCTACTTTTCAGCGGGCCATGACCTTGAACTTCCACAATCTCAAATCAATTATCAAAGTATTTTCGGATGACCTTTCTGCTCATTCTCGTATGAGAATGCGTCATTCCTATAATTTGATATTGGTATTCGAAAGGTGCCGCCATTATTTGGTCAGGTTAAATCCTCACAAGTGCATCTTTTGTGTGAATTCTAGTCGCTTATTAGGATTCATCGTTTCTAAAGAGGGTATAAGAGTCAACCCTTTGAAGGTTGAGGCAATACTTCAGTTGTCTCCCCCAAAAAATATTTGTCATCTTCAATGTTTGCAAGGCATGGCAAACTTCTTACAGAGATTCGTTGTCCATTTTTCCAATTTGACTAGAGGCTTCATGTGTCTTTTGAAGAAGGACACCACCTTTTGCTGGGATGAGCAAGCCCAAGAGTCCTTTGATGCGCTCAAGCGAGCCCTAGCATCGGCCCCGGTGATTAGTCGCCCAGACTATAGCCGTGATTTCCTACTTTATGTGGCCGTGTCCATGGAGATGATTGGTATGGTTTTGGTTCAAGAGGACGAGGAGCTCCAAGAGCATGTCATATACTATCTGAGCCAAAATATTATTGACGCAGAGATCCATTATTCTCATGTTGAGAAGCTTGCCTTAGCTACCGTACATGTGGTTCAACGGTTGAGACATTATATTCTCCTTTTCCAGACCTTGGTTGTAGCCCATGTCAATCCGTTTCAATTCGTCCTCACTTGAAGGATGATTGGGGGAAAATATAATAAATGGATTGTCATCCTACAAGAATTCGATCTCGAGTTTGTTTTGGCAAAATCGAAGAAATCATTAATTTTTGCAGAGCTTATATCGGATTTCCCAAACGAGGCCGAGGAGTTGGTTTGTGAAGATACGTTTATCGATGAATAAATCTTCTTAATCTCAACTTTAGACCCATGGTATGGGGATATCATTATATATTTACAAACATTGAAGGTTCCTACTCACCTCTCATGGGATGAACGATGACGATTACATCACGTGTCTAAGAATTACCTCATAGTGGATAACACTTTGTACCACCCTGGGGTAGATTCCATTTTACGACATTGTTTAACTCATGAAGCGGCTAAGGTAGTGCTAAATGATTGCCACGGAGGGGCGTTTGGTGGTCATTTATCTAGGATTTCTATAGCCCAAAAAATCTTAAGGGCGGGTTGTTTCTGGTTGTCGATCTTTAAGGATTGTGTAGATGCGGTCAAGAGGTGCCACCCTTGCCAGGTGTTTGCACGTAATATGTGCTCGAAACCTACCCCGTTACATCCCACCATCACCGCCAGTCCCTTTGCTAAGTGGGGGATTGATTTTATGGATTGCAACCCAGCTTCAGCTCGGGGGCATCATCATATCATAGTGGCTGTTGATTACTTCATGAAATGGGATGAGGCTATGCCTACAATTAAATATGATGGTGAGACAGCTGCACACTTCGTATTCAACCGGATTATTACTCGGTTCAGGATTCTGAAAGAGCTTGTCACTGACCATGGATCGCACTTTCAGAATCGTATGATGGAAGAGTTGGCATCAAAGTTAGGGTACAAACAAGAGCATTCCTCCTGTTACTACCCTCAAGAAAATGGACAGGTTGAAGCAGTGAACAAGTCACTCAAATCCATTCTCCAACGAACCATCACACAAAGCAAGAATAATTGGCACATTATGTTATATCCTGCTTTGTGGGCATATAGAACCACTGTTAAGACTGCCACGAGTTTTTCTCCATATCAACTTGTACATGGAGTGGAGTTGGTATTGCCAGTTGAGTGCGAGATTCCTTCGTTGAAGCTAGCCATAGAGCTCTTACCAGACACTTCACCATTGGAAGAGCGTTTGGTCCACCTTGAGCAAATTGATGAGCAATGTCGAGATGCCTTGGTGGCTCTAGAAGTAAATAAGTGTCGCATAAAGGTCCAGTACGATAAGTCTATCCGTCCAAGGAGGTTTAGTGAGGGAGACTTGGTCCTTTTGTGGGATCAACTGAAAGAACCCTTGGGGGCAGAAAAGTTTAACCCCATGTGGCGTGGTCCTTACGTCGCCAAATGTGTGTTAGAGAAGGGTGCTTATGAGTTAGTAGATTATGAGGGAATGACCTTGGCGGAGCCTAGACATGGGCCCTATCTCAAAAAGTACTATTCATGATTTTCACCCAAGGCTAGTTGTTGTATTTTATTGTACAACTTTGCATAGGTAGGTCTTTTTCTTATAGTGATCGAGTTTGTGATTAGTTTCTGTTTCTTTTGGCAAATGTCAATGGAATCTTACACCTTCATAGGATTCGCGGATGGTGCGAGCCATCACACTCAACACTCAGCCTCTGCTGCTTGGGTGATTTATACTCCTATGGGTCAGGTATTGTCTTCAAGAGGCATATGTTTACGACCATCTTCAAACAATGTTGCTGAATATAGCGCTGTTATTGAGCTTCTACGGGATGCCATTTTACATGGCATTCTCTCTCTTGAGGTACATCTTGATTCGGAGTTAGTAGTGTCACAGCTTAATGGTTTGTACCATGTTAGAGATACGGCATTATTAAGAAGATTCTTACATGTGAGATTATTAGAACGACAATTTGACAATATAACATACATACATGTTGCAAGAGTTAATAATCAAGTTGCTGACTCATATGCTAACTATGTATTAGATTGGAATTTGTTTCATACACAATAAACTCATCACAAACACAAATTTTTAGACATGTAAATAAATAAACCGATCATCATAAAAACAATTTTAAACATCCAAAATGTGGTAATACATAGTGTCATAATACAAAAATGGGGCTCTTGAGCCACCAAAATATAAAACACGGTAATACAAAATGTATCACTCCTAGGTATCTAAGCCTGTGGAGGAGGAGGGGGGTTGTGATCGTGGAATTTCACTATGGCTCTAGCTAGCCGTCAAAATAGGCGCACTGATGCTTGTGGTACACTCACCACCTGGCACTGCATGGCCTCAGGCAATTCCTCTACTTGCGCCATGGGTACTCTGTGTGTCAGCCTCACGAAGTTGGTATGAATGCTTTGGAGCGTCCGCTCCACATCCACACCTGTGATATCATCTCCTCTTCCCCTCCGTCTATGACGAGGGAAGCCTTCAGGCTGCCGTGGTCCCACATCTGCATGCATATGGTAGATGTCACTATGTATTGTCACCCAAAAACATGTCTTTTGATTCCATATAATCAGAAAACAAAAAAAAATTTAATAACTCAAAAATTTTAAAGAGAGGGTCGAGATTCGTTACCTATGTCACCGTATGCCGATCCTGGTGGTAGCGGCATGTCCGGGTCTCCCCAGAAATCTATGCCCACATAGGGGTAGTCATCGATGGAAACTCTCTGTCACCGCCACCACGGAAAGAAATTAGCTAGATAGGGGTTGGAAACCCTATCTCCACCCAGTCTATGCATCGCATCCGCCTAATGCCGTTGGGCCAGATATCGAACCCTGTGTAGAGGAACGTCAACTCTAGGGCTCAATACTAGAACACGATCGAAGAAAAACGTGCTCAGTATGCTGCTGAAACTGAAGTTTCTCACTCTGCCCATCTTACATTCACTGAGCTGGTGTTTCATGTTGCCCAGTAGTGCAATGCTCCAATCATATACCGTGGGTCTCATGCACTCCACTGCATAGAACATCAGAGGCCGTGAGGCCTGGTGGAGTGAAGCCAAGCCTGCTATGCTGCCTAGTGTCAGCAGGATGAATTTTAGGCCCAACACCTATATGGAGTTAGTTGGGATTCGACTCCCCACCTTTTCTGTGTCCAAAAAGTAGTACACCACAATGTACTCATCTATAGTTAGGCCACCTCCGTGCCCGCGAGAACGTAGGTTCACTACTTCCCCCCGTCGGGAAAGTCTAGTAATAAAGTATATGTCCTCTACCTCTATGGTGAGGGACATCTCGTTTATCTAGAATGACTCTAAGTTTGGATCAGAGTAGTCCACCAACATCTGCAATAGTCCTGGTTTGGCCCTTAAGCCACCAAGACACCAAAATTTGTAGAGCCCGCTTGCACGTAACGCTTGGTGAGCCATTAGATCGGCCCTTACTGCCTCTTCTACATCACCATGTTCACGTTCTCTCCATTCTAGGACCATCCTGCACAAAAAATTTGAAGTTTATCCATTAGAACACTTGAAAATTCTTAAGCGCAGCTGCATACGTGACTGTTTGCCAAACAACCGTGTATGTACGTGACTGTGAGGACATTTTTCACGTATATCCATCCCTATACGTGGAAAACCCTCGATTTTCGCATGGGCTGCAGTGCCTATTTTGGAATGGCCTAGAAAATCAAATACACCATGGAATTTGACAAAATTTGCATCAAAATGGAAGAGTAGAGCATGGGTAAGTACCTGGAAAAAACGGTAGTGGATTCCGCCGGCTGGATCTCCTGGAATTCGCTGTTGGAGTTCTAAGCTCAAATGGGTAAAAATTTCAAATGTTTTATAATGTTTTGAATTTTTTACTATTTATAGAAATTTTTCAAATTTTTGAAATTTTTTACCCCCTTTCCTATAGTTTGGACCGTTTCTAATATGTTTGGACCGTTTTTGGACTAATTTATGATGTAGGAGACCTTTTTGAGTGTCGTTTTAGCCATTGGATTGACCTGTTCATGTCGATTTTAGGTATAATGTCTAAACTGGCATATAGGTTAGGTTTCATCACCGTTTGCATTTTGCATGACCTTATGACCGTTTCATTATAACCTTAGGTACGAACCCACTCTATTATGTCATGGAACATTTTTGCTATTTTAGAAGTGGCATGATATGAGTGGTAGAGCTTGACCTTACATGGGTGCCCTAGTTAGCGCCTTATTTGCATTTGGTGCCCATGCTGACATTTTGTCCCTTAGGGTGTGGGAGTCCGTTGTATAGTATTGCCATGACATTTCGCAAGAGCCTCATACTCCTCTTGATCTTTTGCTGGCCTATTTCCCTCAGGACTCCCTTATGTCAAGTTGTAATTGCATTATCATGAGCTTTGCCTGTCTTATTGAGCCTTACGTAGGCTTCCCTGACATTGAGTTTCAGCCATATAGCCCGAGCTTGCCTCATGTCTAGCCATGCAGAGCCATTTTATATATCCTTTGCAGCTTGATTCCCTATTTTTACCAGGAGGGGATTTTCCCCCGAGTGTCGCTATCCTACACATGTATCCTTGCATTGAGCATAGGTATGATTCACTATTTGGAACTAGTTTGTTTGCCCATATGACATTCGTCTCCTCCTAGTCTGTAACTATAAAGCAGTTTTATTCTTTTTCAAGCTTTTTAAGTATTTGAAAAAGTCCAAAAAAATAAAAAAACCAAAAAACCGGACAAGGAAAGATGTTATCTTTTGGCAGCTGTCGAGTTGTGTCGCCTTCAAATAGAGCACTATATATCGTATCTGTTGGTTGGGTTTGTAGTTTGACTTTAGGAGCTGTACTTGTTTATCTGATTTTATCTCCACCGACTGGTTAAGCTTCCAGTCTGCATGGAGCCTCTGTCGATGCCTCCTGTGTCGTAGAGATGTCCCAGTTTTGTATATCACGTCTATGCTGCCTTCATTTAGTCACCATTCCGCGTTATGCTCTTGTTCGAAGGAATTTGAAACCTGAGTCGGCCATTCCTCAGTTATCTTGGCTTTGCATGTCGGCCATTCCCGGTATAGTTACTGGTTCGTGCACCTTATGATCAAGTCCTTCCACATTATATAGCTTTGTTGATTACCTCGTGTTGGATGATGGGGGAATGCCTTAATTCCCTCCTTCCAGTGGATTTCATCCCATCGAATCCAGATCTTTTATTCTGGGATTGGAATCTAGAGTCATTTTTGAGTGCCTTGAGACTTGCAGTCATCAATGGCAGGTTCTCTCGCTATCGATAGTTTTTGGGAATACATCAATGTCCCCTGATCGATGGATCCTCTCAAGTGTTCGAACTCAACACATTTATTCACACTTGTTAGTTTGTACTCTAGTAGCTTGATTCCCATTTTCATTATCGGTGGGTGATCTCATGTCTATTAACGGTATACATCAATGACCGGTAATCAGATGATGGACTACAATGCTCGACCTCAACACTTCTATTCACATAGTAGGACATGTACTCGTAGCGGTGTGTGTAGAAGACCTTCCAGATTGCTGGCATCTCTTATATGCTACCTCCTTGATCATGCCAGTGTTCATGGGATTTCAGCTCTCGTGACTTGATTCCAGTATATGTCAGACATTTCTAGCTATTATGCAGATCTCGATCCATTATATATCTTTAGCTATTATGGAGATCATGATCCTTTGTATATCTTCATCATGGATATTCTGATCTATGTATATTGTATGCGGTGATGACCACTTATGTGATATTTTGTATCATGCCTATTCATGGCCATGGTACTCTTATGTATCAGGGACTGCTATATGTATTTGCAGTTATGTGTAGAGTTGTATCAGTGTACTATGCTGATTGGGTGGCTGGTCTTCCATTTGAGATCCTTCATCACTCCACTTATGGGATGGACTTATAATGTATTTCAGTCATCGTATGACCCCTCTGACCTCACACATTAGGGGGCATCTGTTATGGCTGATTTTACCACTCCAGGTGAATCGCACTTGTATGGCCTTCCCCTGTCCCTCTGCAGACTCCTTAGACCCCTTGGACCATTTTTTGTCCTTTGATGTTTCCTAGACCATCCCTATAAACATGTGAAAATTCATATATGTGACTTTTAAACCCCTAATCGCGTATATACGTGGGTTTGACCCCTAAAACCGCGTACATCAGGATGTGTACAAAATCCAAATCCTTTTGGAGTTTTCCTTGACATGGATCCGACTCACTTGACTCTTGGATGTTGTCAACCATCATCAGAGACCCCATTTAGGATTTGATCAATCCTTGTATGTAGCGTATCCACTGTGGAATTAACATTTTAACATCTTCAATGTTCGTGAGATGGGGATCTATTCCTCAACCCTCCCCCTGCACCTTTGGTATCTCACTGTGGTAATTGACCAAATATTTGCACACACATGGCTAGTCCTCAGAATCCACATCATGTACAAAATCTTTCTACCATATATATTAGTTGTATAAAAATGAATATGCATAAAAGTCATAACTCCATACATATTGGTGGGTCCCTAAGTCTGAATATGAGGTTGAGGAAGATCTACGTCTCCCCTTTAGTCCATATTAATGTAAGGGTAGTCCTCAATAACTATCGGTCACTAGTGCGACTGTGTGAATAACTCATGGGTAAAGAATCTTCCAACTAGTCCCCCTCCCTCCCAAATCATCATCTCACACCATCGCCTCATATTGGGATCCATCAACCTTCTCTTGAGCATTGGTTTGTGCGGCTGTAAGGTAGGAATTTGTTCAAAGAAAGATGAGAACAAGAAATATGGGAATCAAAATTCACCTCCCACTTTACTCACCTGGTTCAACAATTTCCATACCATAGTTAGATACATCTATGCCCATCCTAAGTAAGTAATTTTCAGTACCCTCTTGACTAGCATTCACTGTCCCCTTGAGATATTGTGTGGTACACTCGATCCCAATATCTGTACCATCGCGGTAGCCATCATCCAAGTCTCAGGACTCTCTATGTCGAATATAAGGATGTAAGAATTGTTGATCTATGTAGTCTTATAGTAGTGACGCCCTAGCATGTCACACATTGACATGTCCCCCATATTCCTCATTAGTGTTTCATCGTTCATCCCCAACCTCAAGAGCCCTATGATGAAGTATACATCCTCAAGGGTAATATACATATACTCACCCTGTATCATGCATGCCTATACATATAGATCTCATAATTGCACTAGTTTGTTCAGTAGTAGCTTTGCATTTCACATCAGAGTAGTGTCCACAAACTTCAGCAAGCCATGATGTACCAAGATGTCCCTCATATCTTGGTCATCCATGATCACCTAACAAAGATATCTCATATCCTGATCTCACCAATTCACTGGAGGAATCCTGCATGTCCAAAAGATCAGGATCTGTATCTAAAAATTCACCTTCTTGGCCCTAGATCTCACCTATTTTTAGGAACAATACGACCCAATCGCAATGTTGAGTAAAATAGGGAAACCTTATCCGAAAAATAGGAGATACCTGGGTCACAAATGTCCTCTAGACTCAGGGTGACTTAGGTCTCTCATGTTCCTTTGACAGGAGCAACCCCGTCACCCTTATCTTCTCGAAAGGTGCGGCATGGCCTTAAAACCCTCACAGGGTTCATTGAAAGAAATCTACAACTCTTTCACGGACCCCTCTGCACACTCTCCACATTCAACAATGAAAATGACGTGGTAAGTGGGATCCCCCTATTTTCTAGGTCCTTTTGGATCTTGGATCTTTACCTTCTAGTGACTGTCCTGAGTTCATACACCATCTACTTTTTGCATCCTTTGCACCATCAAAATTGGCATTATATGTTTTTCATGATTATTGGGACCATTTCTCATGATCAATACACTTTTGTCAGGCCATTTCAACATCTCCTATATTTATGTTCCATCACACAAAATAAACTCATATATGTATTTGTATTATAGACTTATGTTTTAGATGCACATTTACGTCTCTGTATCATTGCTTTGTGGACATATACAACTTATGGTGGCACTCCTTTTGGTACCCTCTTCCACGATAGGGATAAAATTATAACTTGTATGTAGGAAATCCTCCTTGATAGAGTATTTAATGCAACAATCACATGACTATTAATTTTTTTCCAGTCTAGATAATTCAATTCAAATTGATGGCACACTTGGAAATAATGTCCAAGTCACTATTTTGGGAAAAGGTACTGTTGGTATTGTTGGGGTGCGTGCATTAATGGTCACTAATTTTGGTAACTCTGCGGTTTTTGTGGAAGCTTGTAAGCGGAGTTGTGACTCAAAATAGTCTTAGTGGTGTCGGGGTTGAGTCAAAGCCCTCTTTTTTGTAATTATCCATAAAATTCGGGTGTAAGCCCATGATTTTGTAATAGTGAACTTGTATAAATAGGCACTCATGTAAATATGTCAATATCATCTAATGAAATGAGGATCATCTGATGCGAAGAAGATAGATCTATTTGTTGGGTTTTAAGGTCAAGTCCCAGTTGTGTGCGTGGACGACCTCTGCAGCTGTGTGCGCAGATGGTTTTGTAAGGAAAGGAACTACAGCTAAGTGCGTAACTTAGAGATTGTAAGAAAGGAATTGCAGCTAAGTGCGCAGTTAGACTTGAAGGGCGGATCTGCTGCTGAGTGCGCAGATCAGAACTGTTGTTTTGTAAGAAGTGGAATAAAAGCACATTTTTGTGGACGTAGCCCCTACACCAGGGGTGAACCACGTTATATCTTGTGTTGTGGTTCTTTTGTGTTGTTTATGTTATGATGTTATTTTATGCATTGATAAGTAGATAATTGATAAAGTAAGATAACTGTTAATATTAACTTCGCTGTGAATTCCCAGTTAAGGGTTAAGCAAGAAACATATT
>LPNX010709055.1:824306-871886 GCA_001517045.1 Pseudotsuga menziesii
CGAAGCAGAATGGATGGCTCTTCTACAAGGTCTTCAGATACTACAAGCTAAAAACTATCGCAAGGTTTTAATATTTGGAGACTCCAAGCATGTCATATCCAAATTTATTAACGGATACCCCTCGGGAGCAATTAATTGTCGTCGCCTGTACAACAAAGTAAAACCTCTCATGCATCACTCCTATGAGCCTCTGCATATTCTCCGGATAAACAACAGTGCAGCTAACGCTATGGCCAATATTGGGGCTTCTCTTCCGCAAGGTGTTTATAAACAAGATGGGGACCCCCCCCTCCACAAATTCATCTCGTAATGATGAAGAAGATCTCCCTTTGGCTTAATCTCCTCATTGAGTTTTGGATCGCCCTCTTGTTCGGGCATTGTAGGCTTAGTCATATGGTTTTACCCTTGGTCCTTATGGATTTTGATTTACCCCTCCCCTTTATCCCCCTTCTCCCTTCGCTCCTTGCTCTCCCATGCCATTTCATCCCCCCCTTCCCCATGTCCTTTGTTGGCTTCATGCATTTAACACTCAGCACTATCCTCCCCGCCACTTGGCCTTCTCCTCGGTCCTCCCTCCATCCGGTCGACTCAGTCTTAATGGCATTAAGGCCTTGGGTAAATGGCATTTATCTCTCGCACGTTTTGCGTCCCGCTTATCTTTGTCCTCCATCTCTCTGTGATTTCAGAATGCCGCTCCAGAACATCTCCACTGCAAGCCCTGGTCTCTATGAAACTCAGGGATTTCTGTGGCAGGTAGTCTTCGGCACCAGTGAAGGGTGGCTCCTGGGCCTCCCGTGGCAGGTCCTCCCCCTTTCGCGTTCGGTGGTGAAAGAGTGGCTTGTTATCGCAGCCCTCTCCACCAGTGCAGGAATAACCCACCCAGTGTCTCGGGCTGCAGGTCATAGCTTTCCAGGGAATAATTGGGTCTTGGATTCTGGTCAGGGCTAGCTGGAAGGTGCCGTGGGCACGCTGGACATTCAACAGCGAGGTAAAGCTTCTTTGTTTCAAGAAATTGTGGTGCTCAGTTCATTTTTCAAGCATCCCTTAGTGGCTCTTCAAGGCAGAGTTCCTGGCAATTCAGCCAGCATCCCTCTCAATCTCTTTACTCATTTGAACATTTCGACTGAAGCTACCAGAATGGCGCAGGGTGGATAATGGGCGGACATTAAGAAGAATTTATGCAGACTCTATGAACTGCTGGCTATCAATGTCGTGGACACCAAAGAAATGAGCATGGAGGTAAAGAAAATGGCTGACACTGTAATCTATACTTCTCTTCAAATAAGCAACCATGATGCTCGTATAGATGACAACGAGAGCAGTCTTCGGGAAATCCATGGGACAGTGGACAGGATACAAGAAGATCTCCAACGATTCATAGAAATGAACCAGGCCAGCAGAGTCAATGGTGAAGTTGCAGAAGCTTTTCTTCCTATGGAGGAGGAATCTATCGTCCAGCCTAGAAACAATAGAGGCATTCAGTAATCTGTCCCCTTTAGTTATGTCTAAATGTTTTTTTGTCTCCTTTTATGTAAGCAGTTTGTAAGGGTATACCCCTCTAGCATTTTCAGAAGTTTTGAGCAATATGTATGCAGGGTTTTCTGGACAGTTCCATGGTTAGCTACTATGTACAACAATTTTGTTGTTCATAAACTTTCGAAGCTATCTATCTTGTAATGAATGGCTGTGCACAGCCCCCTTTTATATTTACCTCTTTCTAGTTTCTGTTAAAAAAAATATATATATTTATTGTTAAGGATAAAGGTACAGTAATATCCCTTTTCTGCTTGCAGAAACCTGGTTCTGTGGCACCCCATAGCTGTTTCGGGTGAGACTGCAACCTGTTCGCAGGTTGTTGTCGAAAGGGCCAACACTGTGGGTCTGTTTGTTGGTGCGAAGTTAATGGTATAAAACCCGGGTCTGCCCTATAGCCCAAGAAATTGGTTCCGTTGCTGGTTGAACTCAGTATCTGCTTAAGAGGGATTTATGTCGTACCTGAAGGGCTATTTTTTGGAGGCCCTCAGTAAAAGAAATCGATGATTGGGTTGAAGCTACCTATCAAAAATTTTCCGAACAAGAAAATAAGGATCCTCGTCGTAGCTCAGACGAATTCTTGCAAAGGTATGTTTTTGTTGATATTTACAAAATTTTCTTTGGTAGTATCCACATAGAATTGCACCAGTGGTTATCTAGGTTGACAGAGAGAAGTACGAACTTCCAAGAAGATCAGTTTCTTGACTGGACCCCAGCAAGAATTAATATATTGAAAAGAGTGAATAATGCGGTATTGCGAGCTGTTGATTTCTGGACAACACGAACCCTTGAAGCTTTTGTGACAGAATTTGCCATTGACACAAGTACCTATGTTAGCGAAGTTGAAAGGCAGTTCTTCAAAGGACCAAGGGGTAAGTACCTAAATTCATTTAGTCTGCAAATTAAAATGTTCTTGGCTGAGAAGGGCATATTGCTTATAGAATCAGATTGCTAGAATTATTTTTACTAACCTATGTTTGGAAGTGAAAGTAACTTCGACGAGCAAAGTGGTTTGCTGCGAAGTGGTAAAAGATACAAGAGAAACCTAGAATCCTATACCCTAGGTCAGAATACCGAGTATACACCAGAAGACCCTGAATCTGCAGAAACCCCTTTTGTTAGAAATCCTCCTATAACCCCGCAGCGAAGATCTGCTACCCATGGGAACCCGTCGCAGTATGGTAGTAACCCTAGCTCGAGTATTCTGGTCGCAGGTCAGTATACCCTAGTAAGTTCTCCCCCCCCTCAGTTCGCTATGGCCCATATGAATGATGATATCAAGCTCCCAGTTTTCAAAGGAACTGGTCAGAGGATCCAGAATAGTTTTGGTTTTTATGAGAAGCTGTGTGGATAGCTAAGAATATTTTGGATCAAGATGTAAGAAGAGCGCAGCTGGTCACTTCTTTTAGAGACTGAGCCTTGACTTGGTTTATGAAGTTTTCTAGTACTCAGAACCATGTCTTGGCTGATATTAAAGCAGCAATGATCAAAGAGTTCAAGAATCCTAAATCAGAATCACAGTGTATAACAGAATTGAAAGAGATTCAGTAGAGATGAGGTGAATCAGTTTGGGAATTTGATCAGAGGTTCAAAGTTCTGCTAGATCAAGTTAGTTTCACTATTGGACCAGCGCAACATAAAGAATGGTTCATTGCAGCCTTATTACGTCATATCAGAACGCCACTCATGCAACAGAAGGTTGCGGATCAGCAAGAGGCTTTGGAGATTGCCATGAAACTAGAGACAGCTCCTGTCGAAGATGATTCTGGCATAGCACAAATACAAGCGTAGTTACCAGAAATGGCTTTGGAGCTACGTGACATGAAAAAAGGGAAATCTATTCGTGAAGAGGTGTGGTGTACATGATGTAGGACAGAAGGTCATGATAAGGAACAATGCCCTGCGCTAAGAAATTACCTGAATACTGGTGCACCGAACCCATTTAACCCTAATGTTCTATATTGTGAGATTTGTAGAACAACTATCCAGCATCGACCTGAAGACTGCTATTTGCTACAAAGATATGTGCAAGTCCCTAAGAATCCCTATTGCAAGTTCTGTAAGTCAGTGGGACACAACGAAGAGGAATGTCGTAGCTTTGACCTTATGCGAGAGCAAACATATGATGCTTATAGGGTACAAAACGATGCACAAGGCAATGATGGATATGGTTACCGTGGTAATACATCAGCTCAAGGTACTTTTGGAGGTCGTGGTCATGGTGGTATGTCTGGAAGAGGTCGAGGCTAGGTTGTGTGCTATAACTGTAACCAGGTAGGACATCTAGCTAGAGACTGTTGGAACCCAACTACGACATGTCGATATTTTCGAGCAGTAGATCATGTCATTGAGCAATGCCCGCAGCTAATAGCTAAGATACAAGAAAGAAATAGCGCTCCTCCTTAGAATATTCAGATGATTACTGTAGAGCAAAGACCTGTCCCAGCCATTAACGTTGTTACAAGGAGTGGAGCTACGACACAAGTGCAGAATAAGGAAAAACATCCTGACGAGGCTTGGGTTCGTAAGACCCCAGAGAAAGTTCCAACTTTCGATGTGGAAAGAGAAAAAGAAACATTTATGGAAGCCAAAAAAGACTTTGTTGATCCGAGCACAGTAGTAGCACCTGCGCAGTAGCATCAATAGCAATCGCAGTCTCAAGAATCTTCGACAAAGAAAGTAAGTAAACTGTCGACATTTTTACAGAGTTGTATGAAGCTCTTACGAAATCAGAATGCTTTAAATGAGTTACAAAAAGTTATTGCTTCTTGTGAACCTCAGCGAAGCTCTGGTAAAGAAAAAACTGTCAATAGAGTTATAAGAACTGGAAGAGAAATGAGATTGCATGCTCAGATAGGAGAGTATGACATGAATGATATCATTTTAGACCTGGGATTAGAAATCAATGTCTTAACTAAGCATACATGGGAACAAATGGGAAAACCCACCCTTGAATGGTCCCCTATACAATTGAGATTAGCCAATCAGCAGAAGATTGTGTCCCTAGGAATATTCTCTAGCGTCCCAGTAGACATTGATGGAGTTAGTACCTTAACAGATTTTGAAGTCATTGAGATAATTGATGATAGCAACCCCTATCCAGCCTTGCTAGGAATTGAATGGGCAATAGAGAATTCTGTAGTAATCAATCTTAAGAACAGACAAATGACTTTTGAAGGAAAAGGCTTGAGAGTCATAGTCCCCTTGGACCCTTCTCAAGGAGAAAGGTACACAGATCCAGTCAGAGATGAGGATCAGGATGTTTTGGATCATATCTACAACATCACAGCTAAAGAGGAAGACTATGTTAACCCTACTACTGAAGGTATAATGAATTGGAAGTGTGATAGTTCTTGCATGACTGATTCAGATGAAGGCCTAGAGAATTGGAAGCATAGACTTTATGAGCTACATGGACATCAGTGTGCAAGAATTACCAAGTCTCTTAGATGGCTTGGCTCACAGACAAGAGTCTTACCTATTTTTGATGGCTTGACAGACCCCGAAGAGTTTATTTTGGAATTTTCAAAGCAGGTACTAGATTCATAGAAAATGGAAACTCTAGATTCAGTATTTACAGCCACAGCTGCTAGATGGTGGAATGGTCATAAGAAGTATATTCAGAGTTGGGAAGCTTGTCAAAATCTTATTCGCCTCAGATTTGTGGATCAACCTCAGGAGGTGCGAAGCAGGTTTAATGGTTAGACTAGCCCTCAAGAACATTTGGAACAGTGTTATGAAGCATGGAAGCATGTTCCTCGCGAAGAATGGGTACATCGGTTCGTGCACACCCTGGAACCCGTCGTGAAGAATTGGTATGCAGAAGTGGAGTTTCACCAGGGTACTGTAAGTTGGGATAGTCTTGTTGATAGTTTTGTGCTGACATTTTCTATTAATGAGGTTTGTCCTGCTTTGGACGTAGCGGTTAGGCTGATCCACACTAAGGTGTTTGATGGTAAAGAAACAGCCGAGTACCAACCTGATTGGAAAGAACAAGAAGATAATGCAGTAGAATGCTATAACCTCGCAATTGACGAGGATGATGACCCACGCAACATAAACATTCTTGAGTCAGAAGGACACTATGAAGTACATGGACCAGCATTCGAAGCGCCAGAAGTGACTCAGCCCTTGAAGATGAGGCAAGTAAACATTGGGTCAGAAGAAATGCCTAAGTATGCTACTAGTGAAGATTATTGGGATGAAGAAACGGTAAGCAAAGTGACCCAACTTATCCATGAGTATCAGGACCTATTCCCGATGAAGTTATCAGAAATGAAAGGTATCCTTGGTGATATAGGAGTGATAACAATCCCTTTGAAACCTGATGAGAAGCCTGTGAAGAAGTGCCCTTATAGGCTGAACCCTAAGTATAAAGAAAAAGTCAGGATGGAGCTCGATAAGACGCTCATAGCAGGAATCATTGAGGCTGTGGAAGACATTCTGTCGCAGGCCGAAGCTCGAAGCCCTGTCGAAGCTGGTGTCAGGAAGTGTCGAATATCCTTATTATGGCGCAGCTGGAGTTACTGGTGGTGCCAAAGAAGGACAGGTGTGTCGAAGCTCAAAACTCAATCGTTAAAAACAATCAAAAGTGGTGGCGCCGGTACGTTAACTGCATTAACTACCTGTAATAATGAGATCCTGAGAAATCTAGCACCGTTTGGACAAGATCTTTGTCGGATTTGGTGTCTTCAATGCACAGTTATGGAAGATTTGGTCGATGGACTCTATAAGAAGACACCCAGACCTGCGGAAATTGCATTACGCATTTCCTTGAGTCTTACAATTGAGTCCATGTCAGCTGATCACAAACTTCAGGAACTGTTGAGAGAATTTGAACAGACGGGTCTGCTGAACCTTATGAGTAACCCACTGGTCTCTACATCCCGCGAAGAAACTCCCCCAGCACCTACTCAGCCAATGTAGACACGATCTACCAGGAAGAATTTTAAACCAGAATTTCACTCTAAGAGGAACGAAGATAGACACAAGCAATCAGGGAAAATAACGGAGGATCCTGAGATGAACCCTTCTGGCTCAGCAGAGGTCCCACCTGCAGGTTTTGAAGACTTCGGTGAGGTGGAGAATGTTGCATCGCACCGGCCCCCTTATCTTTCACCTGTTCGACCAGGAGTTCAACTACCTCGGTGGACAAACAAATTCACATTACGCACCCCTTCACTGCCACCAGGTGTGCAGTTGGTCGGGACAATGACAGGGAAAGTAGATCGGCTTAGGTACACCAACCACGATACAAATGATAGTGGGAAATTTCCACAGTTCACACCTGGGACATACTTGCATTATGTCCATTATCCAAAGACTGGAGTGACATTATTAGAAGCAAAACAGTGGGCTGCTGGCTTAGACAGAGCAGGCTTGCTAAAAATGCTGAACGCCCCCCACTTCGGTCGCAGCATGCTGGTTACCATGGTAGTCAAGCAATTATTGGCATTGCTGCATGATGGGAATCTATGGATTGGTGATGAGAGAATCCCTATTAATGGAGAGTTGGTTAATAGGATCACAGGTTTGCCGCAGGAAGGGCCTGATCCTGGGATCGAATTCGTTGGGAAGCACAAAGACATGAAGCTGGCACATCATATGAAGGAATGATTCGGGCTAACAAAAGGAAAGCAAGGATATCAAAACTCGTCAATCCAGCACCAAAACATTCGCTTTGCAGCAGAGCTCTTAGCCTGTAAATTAATGAGAAATTGCAGGCCGAGTGAAGTTCCTGCACCAATTGTCAGTATTGCTGCAAACTGTGCCGAAGGCTATAGTTACAACTGGGAAGCGTACATTGCTAAGGAATTCCTTGAAGATGTCCGTGACGCGCAGGAGAAAGGTAGAACCTTTCACTATTCATGGTTGTTAGTGCTTATTGCACTGGTAGGATGGAAAGAACCTACAGAGGCACAATTTGTTGATGTGCCTCTGCATATGCTTGGCGTAGCAAGGTACGCATCCCTGTGGGTGTCGTAGGACAAAAGCTTCTAGCAAATGATGAACTACGTGTTCGCCTTTTACTCGATGAGCATCTCATGAGATTATGAAGACGCCGTGGCTCAGTAATGAGCTATTCTCTTAGTATGATGGAGTAGCCAACTTCAGGGCTGACATGCATCATGTCTTTATCCAGGCCTGCACAGATAACAAGCACAAATGGTCGAAGTTACCATATGTGGTGAACGAGGAAGACATCCTCGAAATAGTCAAACAGTGGCCAGTTGAATGGTTGAAGGACGCAGGGACAAAACCTAACATTCCAGTCCCTCCAGTCACCAATGTGGGCGCAGGCCCTAGCCACATGCAGTAGAATGACCCACTCAAAGAAAGCGAAGAATAGAATGAATCGTAGCAGAGTGAAGGCGACCAGGGTGGAGATGACGGAGATGAAGACGAAGAAGAAGATTCGGTCAAAACCGTCTCAGATTCAACTCAACTAGATAAGTGCAAGTCGCCAGAGGCAGAGGAAGTGACCAAACCTTAGTCCAGAAAGAAAACGAAGGCATCAAAAGGCACAAATATTGTCGAAGAGCCCGCCATGACGATGGAAGAGCTTGACCAGTCTCTGACAAAGTCTATAGAAGTACTAACTAGCAAGTGGTCACAATTCGCAGCTACGCATCTTGATGCTCTCACCAGCGTAACACAACGAATTTTTGAACTAAAGGAGTTAGCAGAGAAATCCACGACTGGCGCTACACCAAGTGGTGTCCCAGTAAGCGCGCAGCTAGACACAAGGCAATGGCCAGCCCGAGATAACAGAGGACAAGTGTCAAGTGCAGCCCTCATAATAACTGACGTAGCGTCTCGCTTGGAGATGAGCATGACAGTCGGGATAGATTACACTAAGTTTTCTATGACGGAGCTGCATCTCTGTCAAGTAGCAATCATGAAGGAGATCCAAGCAAGAGACCACTACTCTCAAATGCAGTTGGAAAATACCATGAAGCAGAATGCGAACCTCGCAGTGCAGTTTGAAGAAGCGGAGCAGAGGAAGAGGGACGCAGAATGTAAGTAGGCTACACTTATACGAGTGTTAGATGAGGCATGTCAGAATCTTCCTGACTTCGACATACAGGCTGAGGAAGAACCAGAGCAAAGAATTGCTAAGCTGAAAGACTATGCACAATAGTCTCGCAGTGAGATTGAAAAGCTAAAAGTAGAACATGAGGCTCAGATCGCAGAGCTTCAACTTCGCATCACCCTAGAGAGTCCACCAGAGGTCAGGGAGTAGCGTCGCAGAGATATTCAGGCCTCGGCAACGAAGATCACTGATCTTGTGAGCAGCGTAGTAAAACTGTTAGAAGAAAGCGTCGACGCCTGGACAAAGCTGTAGGAAAATCCAGAAGTAGAAAAGCTACAAGGAACCATCAAGCAGCGATAGGCAAAGCTGGATGCAGTGAAAGAGGAAATTAAGACTCTACCTCCTATGCAGAAGATGCTCAAGGTGAAGCAAAGCAATGAACTCCAGCAGTAAATTGAGTTGTACAAGACGAAAGCAATGATGTTGGAAAATTCTATGTAGCCCCTTGTCGTCGAGGGCTTGAAGTTGAGCACTGTTGCGGACATCCAGCTCAAAGTTTTGAAGGAATATGATGCATTTGCACAGGAAAAGGCTAGCGAAGCATCAGCAATAGCATTACAAGAATTGGTGGAGAAGGAGCAAGCAGGTGATGATATCATGCGTGGCCTCAAAAAACAGCTCACTCTATTCACCAACAAGATTCTCCCACCAGGCAAGCAGCAGAGTGCCCCGAGATGGGACACTAGTGAGTCTTAGGGTCCTGTTGGGGCGCACGCCTTAACGGTCACTAATTTTGGTAACTCCGTGATTTTTGTGGAAGCTTGTAAGCGAAGTTGCGACTCAAAATAGTGTTAGGGGTGTCGGGGTTGAGTCAAAGCCCTCTTTTTTGTAATTGTCCATAAAATTCGGGTGTAAGCCCATGATTTTGTAATAGTGCACTTGTATAAATAAGCACTCATGTAAATATGTCAAGATCATCTAATGAAATGAGGATCATCTGATGTGAAGAAGATAGATCTAATTTTTGGGTTTTAAGATCAAGTCCTAGCTGTGTGCGTGGACGACCTCTGCAGCTGTGTGCGTAGAGGGTTTTGTAAGGAAAGAAACTGCAGCTAAGTGCGTAGCTTAGAGATTGTAAGAAAGGAACTGCAGCTAAGTGCGCAGTTAGACTTGAAGGGCGGATCTGCTACTGAGTGCGCAGATCAGAACTGTTGTTTTGTAAGAAGTGGAATAAAAGCGCAGTTTTGTGGACGTAGCCCTTACACTGTGGGTGAACCACATTATATCTTGTGTTGTGGTTCTTTTGTGTTGTTTCTATTATGATGTTATTTTATGCATTGATAAGTAGATAATTGATAAAGTAAGATAACTGTTAATATTAACTTCGCTGTGAATTCCCAGTCAAGGGTTAAGCAAGAAATGTCTTTTATCTAACTGTGAAGCTAATTAAGTGAATATCGAAGCTCTGTTTGGTATAAATATTTATTTTTAAGGATAAAGGTACAGTAATATCCCTCTTCTGCTTGCAGAAACCTGGTTCTGCAGCACCCCATAGCTGTTTTAGATGAGACTGCAACCTGTTCGCAGGTTGTTGCCGAAAGGGCCAACACTGTGGGTCTGTTTGTTGGTGCGAAGTTAATGGTATAAAACCAGGGTCTGCCCTATATCCCAACAGGTATTCTAACAAAGCAGGGGGAGTGAAAGTTTATGCCTGATGTTTATCATGGCAAAGGTTTGAAACAAAATTTGTTGAGTATTGCACAACTGATACATAAATGTTATAGAGTCTATATAGAAGACAATCAATGTGTGATTAAAGAAAATGGGTCCAAGCAACCGACTGATAGAAAAGTTTCAATGACAAGAAATCACTTATTTCCATTGAGGATAGTTCTAGACATGAAAAAGGAAAATACAAGAGCTGCATTCAAGGCAGAAAATAAAGAAGTAGTCATACATTGCGACAAGAAATAAAATTACATCGCTGAAATTCAAGCAGCGTTTCAAACAAAAGTTTAGGATGATTCCTGGCCATGGAATTTCAGATTTGGGCATTGGAATTTTGGTGGGTTGAAGCTATTACACACAAAGAATATGGTTAAAGGATTTCCATTGATCGACAAACCAAAGAGAGTTTGTGAAGGCTACATTTTTCAAAAATAGCATAGAGAAAATTTTCTAGTCAAAAAATCAGATAGAGCACGCACACTACTTGAGATCATGCAGTCTTAAATTTGTGGCCCAATGCATACATCATCCATAGGAGGTTGCAATTATTTTCTTACTTTTATGGACAACTACTCAAGAAAAAATGGGTATATTTTCTAAAACATAAATCTGATGCATTTAGTTGTTTTCAGCAGTTCAAAGCACTCATGGAGAATCAGAATGGACCCCGCATCAAATTATTAAGTACAGACAAAGGTGGTGAATATGTT
The DNA here is from genome assembly GCA_001517045.1 of Pseudotsuga menziesii. Lineage (NCBI taxonomy): Eukaryota > Viridiplantae > Streptophyta > Pinopsida > Pinales > Pinaceae > Pseudotsuga > Pseudotsuga menziesii. The sequence continues at coordinate 835,311 of LPNX010709055.1, forward strand.
TCAAATCCCTTTTTAAATTTTTGCAAAAACCATGGCATACATAAGCAATTCACTACGAGTATACACCTCAGCAGAATGATGTCATAGAGAGAAACAACAAAACCATTAAGGAAATGGCGCACAACATGATCACAACCAAGCATTTTTCAAATGAATATTGGGTTGAAGCAGTCACAACTACTGTATATATTATGAATCTGTGTCCGACAAAGAGCATTAAGAACAAGGTTCCTCAAGAAGCATGGACATGTATGAATCATAGTGTTTCTCATTTAAAAGTTTTTGGTTGTGTTGCATATGCTCATGTGCCAGATGAGGTGAGAAAGAAATTAGACAACAAGGGACATAAATGAATTTTTGTTGGATACTCTTAAGACACAAAAACATACAAGTTGTATGACCCTGTCGCAAGGAAAGTGATCATCAGTCGTGATGTTCAATTCATCGAGAATAATGGAACCATCAAGAAGAATGTCAAGATTGTGTTGAATGCCGAGCACGATGACATGGTGGAGGAAGTTGTCCAAACACCACATGTAAGTCAACCAGTCGCATCACTGTTGACTCCCATGACACCGTGATATGGCTCAACATAAGGAACATTGACACAAGTCTCAACTCAAGCTACACCAACAAGACAAAAACCTCAATCAAGCAGTTCATAGAGGTCAACATCTACAGATCTAGTAAAGATAAGAAGTCTGTGTGAAATACATGAAGCTGGTACACCAAATTGATTCTCTATCTTTGCATTATTTTCTCAAATAGATGATCCACTAAAATTTGAGGAAACTGTCGAAGATAAAGTATGGGCACAAGCCATGGATGAAGAAATAGAATGCATTGAGAAGAATCAAACATGGGAGCTGATAGATGTACCAAAAGATAAATATGTAATCAATGTCAAATGGCTTTACAAAATCAAGTAAGATGCTGATTGGAATGCGCAGAAGCACAAAGAAAAAGAATGGTTGTAAGAGGGTTCACAAACAACCCAACATAGATTTCAATGAAACTTTTGCAACTATCTCACGCATGGATACAGTTAGAATAGTTTTGCCCATCATTGTAGAAAAAAATGGCCTGTTTATCAAATAGATGTTAAATTGACATTTTGAATTTCTATCTGGATGAAGAATTATATGTGGAACAACCACAAGGATATGAAGTTCTAGGAAAAGAACACAAAGTGTACAGGCTGAAAAAGGCACTCTATGGTTTGAAGTGAGCTCCTAGAGCTTGGTACAGTTGCATTGATTCCCATCTCACCCAAAATGGATTTCACAGAAGTGAAAGTGAGCTGACGTTGTACACCAAAATGAATGAGAAATGTAACATGTTAATTGTATGCCTGTATGTAGATGACTTGATATTTCCTTGTAATTTTGGCATAAAAGAATTTAGAACGGTAATGGAAATTGAATTTGAAATGACAGATTTGGAGCTCATGAATTTTTTTCTGGGCATTGAAGTTCAACTATTTGAACGTGGTATTTTTAAACTCATTGGATACACTGACAGTGACAATGAAGGAAACATAGATGACTAGAAGAGCACATCTGGGTACACATTTCATTTTGGTACAGGTGTTCTGTCACGGGATTCGAAAAAACAAACCATAGTAACTATGTCTTCAACAAAAGAAGAGCATGTCGCAGCTACAATCACCGCATGTCAAGTTGTTTGGATGCAGAGAACTTTAAAAACTTGTCGCAGAACCAACAAGAACCAACAACCATTTTTTACGACAATAGTTTAGCCATTGCATTGTTAAAGAATCATGTGTTTCACAAGAGAACCAAACACATCGACATAAGGTATCATTTCATAAGAGAATTGGTGAACAACAAATAAAGTTGTTTAGAATTTTGCAAGTTTGAAGATCAGCTTGCAGACATCTTTACAAACTTTATTGGAAATGGAAACATTCCAATATCTATGAAGTTATTTAGGAATGACAAGGTCTCCACAGTGAATTATGTCATAAACAATGCGAGTTTCAGTTCTGAAACATTTTGTTTTAAATTCCCATCTGCTCATAATTAAGGGGGAGTGTTGGAAATATTAATTACTTGCTGATCCACGTAGAAAATCAGTTGTCTATGTCAGAGTCTGTGGCATGTCAGTTTCTGTCAAACCGTCTGATAGGATGAAGAGTTCACATATCTCATATATAAAGAAGTCAAATTAAATTCTGAAGCTATGTTTATAGGTAGATAGTTATTGCAGTCTTTAATGTAAGTCCGTAGAAGTTTTTTGTAACAAGAATAAGATTGAAAATCTGTAGACAGACGCACATACAAGCAAATATACAAAGAGGAGAAGAGAATAACAGTGCAAGTGTGCAAAGAAGAAGAAGAAGGAAAAAAATCTATGAAGGGAGTTTGTAGCTCAAGCTTCTATGTTTTGTGAAAGTGTTGAGAGCCAAAAATTTGTAAAAGGTGAAACATCCTGGTAAATTTCCAAGTATGTATTTACAGCTATAGTTCTTTGTTATGCCGTCACAAGATATATAAATCCATAGTTTATGGTTTAATTTAAATTTTATTTAGCAGCACATCTTCTCCAAATTTACCTTAGTGAATGTTGTTTACATGTACTATTTAGTGAAAGACACAAAGAATCCATAATTATTTTACCGCGTAAAAGTTCTAGTTTTATCCACAGAGTATTCGACACAAGTCTTCCTTAATACTTTGGTTATATGCTATTGTGAGTTTGTCGCAATATAGTTGTATCTCACTTTATTCCAAGTTACTGTTAGTGGAATTTATTTTCATATTATAAGTCTTTATACTAAGAAATATCTTTTTATAATATTCGACCAAATTTTGTTTCGTCGAAGTGAGAGTTGGTTGTACAAGATTTGGCTTGTCATAGTAAAAGTTGGTTGAAGCAAAGTGAGTTTGCTGATGTAAAAGTGTGCTGACTGAAAATTTGTTGCAGTAATTCATTTGCAAGTAATTTTGGTCGCAAGAATTTCTGTTAAAGTAAAAGGGGAAATAGAAGTTCATGACCGTGCGATAACTCAAGTCTACCATTGTGACAACCGTCTTTCCCGAGAATGGAAATAATAGCAATGTCAACAACATCTACCCCCTACACCGATTCTTCTTCCATCCCAGTGAAGCATACCTATAAGCAACAACTACCATAAAATTAGTGGGGATCACTCGGTGCCCATGTTGAGAGATCACTCGGTGCCTATGTTGTAAGGTTAGTAAGGATCACTCCGTGCCCATGTTGTAAATGTTTTAAACTGATTTTAGCGGATATGTTATTTTTCATGATATTTTATTACTTTTTATGACATTTTATTATTATTTTTATAATATATTATTATTATTTTTTCAAAAGTACAAGTGTGAGTTCTAAGATGAGCACGAAAGAAGTTACATATCTCCCTTGACTGGGCAATAGAATGAGTCTCTTCGAGGCAATTAATTTTATTTAAATTTATATTTTGATAATTAAAATTGCTCCTCCACAGATTTATGTACCATCGGAGGTGTCCTAGGCCAATAAAAAATGGAAATAATGTATTTTCAAAATTGTTTAAATTATTTTATTTTTTCAAAATATTAAGTTTAATATGGAATATGTAAACATTTAAAAAACTTTGTAAAATTTTATATATTAAAAACAAAATAATACAAGTCAAACATTTTTAACTTTTGAACTAAAAGTATATATGTGCGATAATAATAATAACAATAACAATAATAATAATAATAATAATAATAATATAATTTTAAGATTGCAACAAAGAAAGACACCAATTTGGTGTATGAGACCTCTTTGGAATAAGAGACCCCTCGGCAAGGATGTTTTAAAAGAAAGGTCGTAAAATGGAAGGTGTTTTAAGGGAGAGTGGCAAGACCATTTAAAATAATATCATAAAATAAATATTTGAAATGGTTATGGTAGATTTGTTAGTGAAATGATTAGGGGTGTTTTGGAGTTTTAAATTATAGAAATAGAGAGGAAAGAAGTCTCGAGACACGCTCATACTATTTTTTCTATCTATAGGGATCTTATAAGACTGCCGAGCTTTGCAACGATTTTCAGGAAACCATTAGAAATACACATTTGCAAAGCTTTGTACTAATATTGAGATTGGTCGATTTTCTGATATATCTTTGTCTGTGCTCTTCATTCTGAGCTAAATTCTTGATAGCTGGGCTGGTACCGTATTCTAATCTATTCTGCTAATTCATTGCAATTCCTATTCCAATGGAAGACGTCAACATGGAGACATTTGCATTCCATTCTGAAATTAATCAGTCACCCATCCTCATTATCAACACTTTCTACAACAATAGGGAAATTTTCCAGCGGGAGCTCCTCAACAATTCATTCAATGTAAGTAAGAAAATTAGGATTTATCAAGATTTGAACTAAAAGTATACCAATTAATTGTTTAGACAAACAAAATGCATTGAATTATTGATCCACTGCGTGAAATTAGAACAAGAAATACTTCCTTCTTTGGCCATCTTATTGGAATGACTGTCAACAATCCTCCACTATTGATGTTCGTCGCCATTATTAACCATGGAATTGCTTATAAACCTAAGGAATTCCAAGGCCTTCTGAGCAGATGATCGATTATGATGAAGCTGTGCAGGTTTCTCGAGCAATCATGGGGTCTACACTCATCTACAACTTATTATTTTGTGAAACCAAAGACAGGGAACTTCTCATGTCCTCTTCATCTAGCTTATCTTCTCCCCACTAGTAAAGCAAAACATCAACACAATCATAAACCACTACTTTCTTTACGTAGACTCCAAGCTCTGTCGATGCTCTTTGATAATATTTTTCACAAAATGTTTCACCCACAATGCCAGCTTAGCACAACGAACATGGATTCAAATAGGGTCTATAAAGCGTTGTCATGAGAGATGATCAACCTAGTTAAAAACTCCCAATAGCTTGAATTCTTGGACAAGGCCTTGTTCTCTTCTCCGGGTTACTGTTGATGCATATTTCTACTGCTGCTCAGTCCCACCATTGGAATCTGCTATTGTCACATCCCCTCTCCTCTTCATTGGCATATAAGGGAGGAGTGTGATTTCAATCGCTCGCTCTGATACCACACTGTCATGTATCCATACATCTGACTATCATGCATAAATACAAATTTCTTGAAAGCCTTTAATTCTTCTTTTGAAACACATGGCATGGGACGTGAAAAACCTCTATAAGATTCATGCTTAAGCATAAAAACCACTGTAACAGTCATTATGCATCAGACAAATCCACTCTGCAACCAAAAAAGTCATTTCTACACTGAAACTGACTTTTCCAACTTCCAAATTTCGACTTTTGAGTTCCAGCTTCGGGCTTCGGACTTCAGAAATCCTAAGCTACAATACGTTTACTTGTTTGATTTCCACTTTTCAATTTTCGACTTCTGACTTTGGACTTTGGAATTCGGAAATCCTGAGCTACAATACCTTTACTCATTCACTTTTTGCTTTCCGACTTCCACTTTCTATGGGTCAACTTTAGGGTGTGGAAATCCCAATAATTCCTGTTTTTATCTTTTGGTTTCCCTCTTTTCTCCTTTCGCCTTCTGCATTTTGCGGGTGGATACCAGCATGCAGAAAGCCAACTTTTTGCCTTAACCTTTTTCTATTTTTCCAATTTTTTCCTTTCGACTTCTGCCTTTTGCGGCGGACTCGAGGAGCAAAAATCTACACTTTACCTTGTCTTTTTCCCATTTTTTCCCTCCTCTCGCCTTCTGACTTCCACCTCCCATAGGATAATTTCGAAGTGCGGAAAGACAAATCTTACCTTAAGATAGCCACATTTTGACTCTTTGGCTAGGTATCTAACCTCCATTATCATAATAAAAATGCAATGGAAAAAATAAGGCATATATAGATGCAAAATGCATGAACATTTAACAACAGTAAACTCTACTTGAATCTTTAACAAGCATTCAACACATTTAGTAAATTCATAAGCAAATACATTGCAGAATTAAGAATAACCAGAGAATGCTTATCTTGAAGCTGAAGCTATCCCACAACTAGCTATGTTGCTGTAATGTTCCACCCAACCATAGGCTAGTCGTGTTCATCAATCTCTCAACACAACTGCCACCCCCGAGCTGGGCATGATTTCCACAAGGAACTAGGGGACAACAGGCTCACGCATAGCCAGGACATATCAAAACATAGTCAATCCATCCTACAGTTTGATTTATCAAACTATCCAACCAAGCCAATACACGATTGGGTTTATCAAGATGCAAAAAAATCAAGCCAAAATTCTGATTGAGGACTAACCAAGACAACTAACATATGGGTTTATCAGGCTACTCAGCCAAGCCACCACACTACTGGGTTTATCAACCTACTCATCCAAGCTATCTAACAGTTGATTTTATCACTTTATCCAGCCAAGGATCACACATGGCCAAATGCACATCAAGACATGGCCAAGACAACCTACAATTGGGTTTATCAGGATGTTCAACCAAGCCAATATACGATTGGTTTTATCAAGCTGCCCACCCAAGACATTATATGATTGGGTTTATCAGGATGTCATCCAAGCCAATCTACTTTTGGGTTTATTAGGATGCTAAGGCAGTGGAAAGGAAGAATTGTTAAGCTAGTGAGCTCATTCACAGAGCTAGGGACACCTCCACAAGATCTATTTGGATTGGAATCCACAATACCTACACACCGAACACAAGGAATTATCCCCTTCTCTGCTACATAGTCCGTCGGGACATACCTTCCCTTCCAGTGCTCTTCAGGGTGTGCATAGAAGATTCACCGGCCACTCTTATCTTTTTGTAAGGTTCCTCTCTTCACTAGGTTATCAAGCAAATTCAACGTCTCTTTCAATCCTAAATCTTGCATACAGTTCAGACCCCAACCAAAATACACATAACAACAAACCACAAGGAGACACAATAAACACAGGTCTCCACTCTTTAACACAAACAACCAGGGTTCCATACCACTCCATAATATAGAAAAACAATGTAACACAACAACCGGGTTTCCCAACAAAGGATAGGTGAAGAGATACACTATAGAACGCGAAACCAATGCTTATGCTAGCTCTCACTGCGTCTATGGAATGATACTCTGCATGAGGATAGGGATCGAATACTGAAGAACAACCCTGAACAATGAAAAACAAACCCTGTGAGATTCTGCGTGAATGAGGAATTATCGAATAATGGAATGGGATGGAATGAGAGAATGACCCAAAATGTTATGGGCGACTCAGGAATGACGGGAGAGGAACACATTCACATGATTAATTACTTTAGAAGAAAGAATGCATCTTCCCCGGACTGCAGCTTGCTCAAACACGAAATCTGACTGCCATACCCCGCCTTTCCTAAGGCATTAATTGCCTCAACCAACTTCTGGAAGAATTGAATGATTTAGTGCAAAGGACAAAAAGGGTAGATGAGAGCCTATGGGTTATCTCATCAAAATATGGTCTCACCCTATTGGATCAAGGGTTTGGATAAATCCCCTCCCTATTCCTTGTAAAATCATTACCCCATCTCTTTCGTTGCAGTGCATAACTAGTTGTGGTATTTTATTAAATTGCATAATTACATGATATCTCAAAATATACTGTTCCTGACTAGCACGAGAACCATTGGCATCAACCTGGATTGCTGATACATAAAACACCAAATCAATGGCAGGGCCCTGGCCTTGAGCTCATTGCCATGATTTAAATACAATATATACATCATGTACAATTTTAATACCAAGGGGTCAAAATCGAGGTATTACAACTACTTGAGATTAATGGAATGTTACCATTGGAATCTGTTGCCAATGAGATTAATGGAATGCTACCATTGGAATTTGCAACCTGATATTAATGGAATGTTAGGGCAGTCTGTGCTCATGATGTGGGTGGCATCTATCCTACTTCCAGGTGGAGCATTGCATTCACCTTTAAACTACATCACATGCGTCATCTATACGACTTACAAGTGGAGCATTGCATGCACCTTTAGACTACATCGCATGCAATATGATCCCTACCTGCATTAATACTTGGACAAGAAGACTCTATGCCCGAGGAAATAACCATTATTCAAATGTCAAGGTGTCATTGAATCTAGACTAGTCAAATTCCTTTATCAAGTATTTTGTATATAAGTTAAATAATATAAAACAAAATTTCAGACTAAGGTAACAAATCAATGTACCTAATCAAGAAGAAGTCGTATGTATATATATATATATATATATATAAAGAAACACAATCAGATTTTAAAAACAAATTTTATATATAAACCAACACAACCATATATAAAATAAAAAAATTGTGTCGATTCCGGTTAAATTGGGTTGATTCCGCAACTGATAAAATGGATTATGAAAGCACCAAAATTCTTGAAGAGTAATTGCATATGTTGCTACAAGAGTTTGCATATGATCCTATTCAACTTCCGCTTATAGAAGACCCAAATCATGTGTGATTGTAGTAGGAAATTAGAGAACATTAGGGATAACAAACAGGAACTGTTAATCCATTCACTAGCCAACCCTTGAACATCAACAATGCTATTTCATAGGCTGAGCTCAGACGAGAAATGAAAATATACATAGTCAACCGCTCAAACCTAGCCCTAAGTTTGAAGGTCATTCCCAACTGTACACAAGTCTTGAGCGAGGGAGAGATGATAATTTTACTGAATGAATTGATTTCATATGACCAGGCCTATGCTAACACCATCACTCTCCAGAACCTGAACAAAATCCCAAATTTTACTCAAAACCAAAGAAAAAAAATGGAAGCACCAGATTTCTTCTCTTTGTTGATTTCTAAGAGCTAAGAAATATTCAAACATCACTGAGAATCCATTTCTTACTAGTGGGTTTAAAGTTCTATCATACCACCTAATAAATTACCATGTTCCATATGCGCACCTCTCCTACGTCACTGCACCACAAATCATCGATCCACCTACTCCCAGGCACTTACACTTTCAAATTATTGGAGATACATAACCAATTTAAAAGATTTTAGAAAGCAAATGCAAAGTTTGGATGCATTAGTATACGGTACCCCGGGGAGGTGAAGTTTGGGATCTACCTAGGGACTTACCAGCTAAGAATAACAAATTCAATACGAATCAGGTTGCATAGAGTCACATTAAATGCCATCTTGGCATAACATAGTTACATTTATGATGAAACACATTAGATTCAACTTCCTCCACAATAACCTTATTAACACCCAAGAGATGAAACCCATTGAGATTCAATCCATGAAGATGAATTTTAAACCTACAAACCTATTAAAAACACTCTTATTTGATACTAATGAGATGAATGACACAATAAAACTATGAAAAACATTAACTTCCATGGATGTTCGCATGCTATATGTTCTTATACATGCCATTAACTGCAACTATATTCCCTCATACTTGCCATTGTGAAGTCGTTGTTTTTCCTACATTCCTCTGCATATTTATGAAACCTCAAGGGTGTTTTTTCTCCTCCATCTTGAATACATGCACACTAAGAACATGCCTCTCCGCCACCTTCCAGACCTGCAAGCCCTAATTTGTATTCTTAGTGAATTGGTTTGACATCTGCCTATGTGTGGGTATTGTGGTTTTTTGGTCACTTACCTTTGCACGAATCTTCCACATAACTTGCGTGTAGTGTACACCATGGTTGCAACGAGAGAATGAAAGTTTGTTAAATCGCAACAATTGAGAATATTTAAGAAACATGAAGTGGGAATCTTACGAGGGAGAGGCATTTCTACAATTAATAAGATATATAACTACTAAATAGTATGGTATTTAAAGCTTATGTTACAAAATCAAGGGCAAGGAATGGCCGTGGTTGCAGGAGATGGAGATGATCATGATCATCAGAAATGCCCACTGGACAGTTTGAACATAGAATCAATTCACGTTAATGAAGGAGGAGGAACGGATATGGAGGAGTAGAATTTAGAGATATTTAATATTAGTGAAATGGATATTGATGAATTGATGGAGGCCGTTCGAAAGAACCACGAAATGATAGAAAAAATGATGTGCGATCTTGAAGCAGAGAGGAGCGCTTCCAAAGAAGCAACGGTTGAAACGCTCCCTATGATGCAACGTATCTAGAAAGAAAAATATGACATGAATATGCAAGCCACTAAGTGCAAGATAATACAAGAACACATTGAACAGGAAAAGGAGCCTCTCGAGTTTCTCGTCGAAAGAAGAGAAGAAGCGATTGATATGCCAATTTACGAGCATCACAAAAATGATAAAATGATTGAAGTGTTAAAGTACCAGCTTCAGAAAAAGGATGAAAATATTGAAGCTCCAAAGTCCAAGCTTCAGAAAAAAGATGCAATATTGAAGGGATAAAGTCCGAGCTGCTTCAGTCTTTCAAGAAGAGGATGCAACCGGGTAGAAATGTTGAACGTCACTTGCAGGATGATCACAATGACAGTTACAAGGATTATAAATATAACAATATTGTTCATGTTAATGGATTCAAATCAGATGATGAGAATACATGTATGTTTTCTATAACTCATGTTCATGATAATGTTGAGGCCCAACAACTTAAGTCTGGAAGAGATTCATAAAAAGGATGAAGTGAGTGAAGCGCTAAATTAAATCTGGAATATTAATTGGGATCATGGAAATATGGAATATTAATTGTCATCTTTGCCCGCATGTTATTTGAATCATGGATGATAGATTTATGATAAAGGAGGTATTGTTTACGAAGATAATTATAGCATTGCTGATATCAGCGACGCTGCCGGGTCTTGGGACACAGGAACCCAAGGCAATGCCATCTCTACCAAACCAATAATAATCTAAGAAAATATCCATTTAAGTTTTTTTTTTAATAAATAATAAACACCCTTAATCTAAATTACATATTTTTGTTAAATTGAGTATAAATTACTCCAAATAATAGCCTTGAGCAATTCATATATATCCCCTTGAGCAATAATAATAATATCATGTCTGGTATCATATAATATGCAGAGCCACACTAACACTAATTAGTTCTATAGAATGATTTGTATCATAAATTTGGAATTTGGAAATCACTAGGAGGAATTTTAATACTGTAATGTTATAGAGAAGCCAACTTGAGTTAGTACTAATAGTTCGAAGCATATAACGAGATCAAGGTTGTGTCTGCTTCTAGAATGAAGGTTGACATATACATATTCTCTTGATTTTCATTATTTTTTCCAAATTAATTACCATGCTTTACATTGGAGAGACTTAAAACCAAACCCAAAACATGTTTTATGTGTATGGGTATCCAAATTTTCATAGGGCACCTCTCATTGATAGAGAGGAAAATTATTATTGTGTATATACATGTATTTTAGATAACTCAGGTTACTGGCCATCCATGGATGAGTGTCATATTTTTAGGAGCTCTTAAAAAATTGAATTTTCACTTTAATCGAATCCTCTTTATGAATTCATAATGAAGTTTGGGTTTGCGTACAAATATTTAATTAGGCTCATCGGAAGTTTAGTCAAAATAATAAGGATTCAAGGCACAGTAAGACACAAGCGTTGTATACCGATTTTAAGTATGTGTTTATATAGAGTATTTTTTTAACCATTATGCTTACCAACATGGGTTTTTGGGGGTGAGCGGGGCACATGTCATTATAGAGTAGAAAAGGAGCAGTTGGAAGGTAGTTGGAAGGTAATTATGAGAGAGTTGCTAGTGGTGACATTAGTGTGAATAAGATATCTCATTCAGCTAGAAGGATGTCCCTATCCCCAAAAGAATAAAAGATATTAGAGGTGACCACAAACTCCAAATACTTCGCCACAACACCTTAACTATAAGTGTTGCTACAACATTCCAGCAGGTGCAGGTGCAGGTGGAGGAGGAAGAGGAGTACTGACTATCGGTTGGAGGTGAAAGTGTGACAAATGAGCAAGTGACGTGGCTCATCTCGTGCAACCTACTGTCGATCAACACATTCTCCCTAAAGCACGTGGATGAAGTCGAGGAGGAGGTGCAAAACCTAGTGGAGAGAGTCGATTCCAACGTCACGACGGGTGACATAGATCTCTTCCATGACGAGCTCAAAAAGGTCTTCGGCCTTAAAAATAACCATCTTGACCCTATGTTAGGTGATGTAGCCAACTCATAATCTCCATCCCTATCCCTGGTTCATGGATGTTGGAAATATTAATTACTTGCTGATCTGCATAGAAAATCAGCCGACTATGTCAGAGTCTGTAGCAGCTCAATTTCTGTTAGAAAGTCTAACAGTATGAAGAGTTCACGTCTCTCATATATAAAGCAATCAAATTAAATTCTGAAGCTAATTTTATAGGTAGATAGTTATTGCATTCTTTAATGTAAGTGGGTAGAAGTTTTTTATAATAATAATAAGATTGAAAATCTATACACAGACGCACATACAGACATAGACGTAGAGAGGAGAAGAGAAGAACAATGCATGTGTGCAAAGAAGAAGAAGGAAACGCTCTGTGAAGAGTTCAAAGCTCAAGCTTCTGTGTTTTGTGAAAGTGTTGATTGCTGGACCTCTGTAAAAGGTGAAACATCCTAGTAAATTTTCAAGTTTTCTATTTACATCTATAGTTCTTTGTTATGCCGTCACAAGATATATAAATCCGTAGATTATGGTTTAATGCAAGTTTTATTTATTTGCACATATTCTCCATATTTACCTGAGTGAATGTTGTTTACATTTACTGTTTAGTGAAAGACACAAATAATCCATAATTATTTCACCGCATAAAATTTCTAGTTTGATCCAAAGAGTATTTGACACAAGTCCTCCTTAATACTTTGGTTATATGATATTGTGAGTTTGTCACAATATAGTTGTATCATAGTTTATTCCAAGTTACCATCGGTGAAAAGTGTATTTCATATTATAAGTCTTTAGACTAAGAAATATCTTTTTTTTTTATAAAGTTTGACTAAAAGGTTTTTCGTCAAAGTGAGAGTTGGTCACACAGGAGTTGGCCTGTCACAGTAAAAGCCGGTTAAAGACAAGTGAGTCTATCAAGGTAAAAGTGTGTCGTGTGAAAATTCTGTCGCAGTAACTTCGTCGCAAGTAATTTTGGTTGCAAGACTTTCCGTTAATGTAAAAAGGGAAAGAAAAGTTTATAACCATGCGGTAAATCAAGTCTACCATCGCGATAACTGTATTTCTTGATATATGGCATCAAAGCAGGTTTAGGAAAGAAACCTTGTCTTAAAAGAGAAAAATTATTTTTCTAAGGAAAGTTAAAAATTAAAAATGGCTTCCATTTCTAGTTCACACATGTCCAGTTTATAAACTCCAATTTTTACAGGAAAGAATTAAGAGTATTGGTATCTAACAACGAAGGATTTGTTTAGAGGTTAAGATAATTGTGAGATAGTTCAGAATGGTTATGCAGAACCAACAGATCAGATGGCATATAAAAATCTCACACAAGCTGAGAAATATGCGCTAAGGGAACAGAGGAAGAAAGATGGAAAAACTCTATTCTACATACACCAAGCCATGCGTGAAAGCATATTGTCACGACCCCTCCACGACCACCACTTGAAGGGAACCTAGCGTGCTCTTGGGATGCTTTGTGAGGTGGGCATGACTTGTTGGAAATCACATTGGGTGTTAGCGCACCCTTGGCACACCTCTACTCGAGACCAAGTGTGGATGAGCGCTTGCGTGTTGGTTGGGCGCGCAGGTGAAGGCGAGCGAGCGTGCAAGAAGCCAAGGTTGACAATATTTGCAAGTGGGAGTGCACACACACTTAGGAGAGCATTTGATGGGAGTTCTAATTGATGGGTGCGCAACACACCTTTGGTGTGGGTGCACGCCCCCTTGGTGAGTTGACATATGAGCGCGATGCGCTAAGGAGTAAAGAGCACACATGGTAGCGCGACGGGCTGACGAAGTAGCGTGGACGCTAAGGCATGGGAGTGGTCCACTTAAGGAGCGTGCTCGTCCAATAAAAGGCGCTAAGGCATTATGGAAGAAAACACGAAGCAAGGGAACAATAAGTATGAACTCATGGAGGATTTCAGAGGGCTATTGCCTAAGCTAGGGACAGTCTGACAAACTTGTAAACTCTTTGTATTTTGGTGTAGCAGCTGGTTGGGCGTGCACTTGGAGCTCTTCCATCCAAAAAATACATTGATGTAAATTTTGCTTCTCAATAAAATATTTGGGCTTTGCTAGTTGGGAAACCCCCACTTTACTCTTGGTGTCTTTTAAGGCTGAAGGCGGTTTTGTTGGGACGCTTAGGATGATTGATTTTTTGAAGTCACAGAGGAAGTGACGAAGATGCTATAGGATATGGGTGCTCCTTCATGCAGAGCCCTCGAAGGCTTTGTCACCACAGGTTGGGTGGTCGCTAGACTAGTTGGCGGGTTCAACATAGTTTGAAGATTGGGCGCAACTGTCGGTTGCAGCAAAGGCTGAGGAATTTGCAGCTTGGAAAGGCACGCTTCCAAAGCGCTTGCGAGAATATGTGAGCGCATATGCTTGGATGGAGCATGTGCAAGATGCTGGGAGCACAAATGTTGAGGAGGAGCATGCGCTAGGGTTTGATTACATTGCGGTAAGATGACGATAAGAGCGCGCTACAGATAAATGCTTGGATGCACGCGCTGTGAGCAAGGCACATGCTGTAGACAAGTGCACTAAAGGAAAGCACTGGGATGAATGCGTGACAGAGGCATGCGCTGTAGAATAGTGCTCCGCGGTGGGTGTGTTGTGGAGAAGCATGCTACGACTAAGTGCATTTGAACAATGACGAAAGGAAGGGTGGCTGAGACCACTCCGGTTAGGGTTTTGGGTGCCATGAAAGACAGCCAAAGCGTGAATGCGCTCAGTTTTTTGGACGTTGTGGAAAATGGAAGAACGGTGAGGGATTTGGTGGATACGGGTGCCTCACATAATTTTGTGAAGCACGGAGTTGTAGATGCTATCAAGTTGAAGAAGAAGAACTGCGAGGTGAATGTAAAGGCAGTGGACTCCAAAGAGAAGGTTGCTATGGGTATAGCTTCAGGAGTGACTATTCAGTTAGGATGTTGGATAGGTAAAGTGGACTTCACAGTGATGGCTCTTGATGAATTTGAGATGATTCTTGGGCGAGATTTCCTGCAAAGGTAACAAGCGATGTTGCTACCATTTGCAGACAGATTTGTTGTGTTCATAGGAAAGAAACCAAGTGTGGTGAAAACCATTGATGGCAAGATGGGTGAACAAGATAGGTTCATTTTAGCGATGAAGGTAAAAAAGGCTGCTTGATGATCAAAGACACATATGTATGTTGTAGCATTGTTGAATGAGTTTGATCCGGGAAGTGTTGGGATGCTTACACCTCTTGTCCTCTCCGATATGCTAGCTGTGTATGTAGACTTGATGCCTGAGAGCTTGCCAGAGGCATTGCCTCCAAGATGGAACATTGACCATTGGATTGAGTTGGAGCCAAGATCCAAAATAGTGGAAACGGCACCATACCGTTTATAAGGACTTGAGTTGGAAGATTTGAAGAGGCATCTCACCAAAATCATGGATGAAGGGTTCATCAGACTTTCAAGGTCACTACATGGTGCCCTGGTGTTGTTTCAGGGGAAGAAGGACATGACTAAGTTGCAGATGTGCTTGGAGTACATAATGTTGAACAAGCAGACAATTAAGAACCGGTATCCACTTCTGTTTGTGGCTGAATTTTGTGACAAGTTGGTTAAGGAACGAGTGTTTTAAAAGTTGGATTTGAGACAGGGAATTAATTATTGCAGAAGGCGACGAGTATAAAAATACATGCATGACAAGGTATGGAAGTTTTGAGTTTCTTTTCATGCCATTTTGGTTATGTAATGCCTTGATAACATTCTGCACATTGATGAACGATGTGATGCATATATTTTTGGACAAATCGATTATGGTACATCTAGATGACATAGTGGTCTACAACAATATGATGGAATATCACAAGCGAAATTTGGAAGAGGTTTTCAAAGCTTTGCGGGAAAACCATCTCTACTTGAAGGCTTATAAGTGCATGTTTAGGGAAAGGGATATTTAGTTCTTGGGTCATCGAATTGACCATGGAAAGATTCGCATGGATGAAAACAAGGTTGCTGCGATTCAGGATTGGGAGGAGTTGCAGACAGTACATGAGGTACGAAGTTTTATGGGCTTGGCTAACTACTACCGTAGGTTTGTGTAGGGATACTCCAAGATAGCAGTGCCACTTATCGGCTTGCTGAAAAAGTGTAAGGTATGGAAGTGGTCTAAAAGGTGTTAAGGAGCCTTTGATGAGCTCAAATGCAAGCTTGCAACTACACTAGTGTTACAGTTGCCAGAATTTGAGAAGGTCTTCAAAGTTCAAATGGATGCGTCGAATATTTCTATTGGGGAAGTGTTGATGCAAGAGGAGCATCCGGTTGCGTATGAGAGTCGCAAGCTTCAGGATCGGGAAAGAAGGTATCAAGTTCATGAAAAGGAGATGACGACTGTTGTATATTGCTTAAGTACATGGAGGCATTAAATGTTGGGTAATTCGTTCTTTGTGAAAATAGACAACATAGCTATGAGCTATTTTTCCACGCAGCCCATGCTCTCGACGAAACAAGAAAGGTGGAAGGATTTTCTGGCAGGGTTTGATATGATATTGGAGTATAGACCGGGAAGGTTGAACATTGCTCAGTTAGAGAAATTGAGTGGACAAACACTTGAACCAATGACACAAGTTGTTTCTGACTTGTGGTTGCGGATACAGGAGAATTTGATGGCGAACCCAACATCCGTAATCATTTTAGCGCTGGTCAAGAAAGGGGAGACAATGCAGTTCAAAGAGAAAGATGGGTTGCTCTACTTCAAGAGATGATTGTATGTGCTGAATACTTCACATCTCAGGAAGGATTTGTTGAAGGAGTGTCATGAATCCATTTGGGCAGGACACCCAGGGTAGCATAGGACGCGTGCACTAGTTGAGAAGAGTTTCTATTAGAAGCACCTTCGACATAATGTTGAAGAGTATGTCCGCATTTGTCTTATCTGTCAACAAGACAAGTCAAGTTTGAAGAAGAAGGCGAGCTTAATGTAGCTATTGATAGTGCCAGAGAGGCAATGGGTAAGTTTTTCCATGGATTTCATTACAAAGCTACTGTATGTGTAAGGATATAACGAGATCTTTGTGGTGGTAGACCGTTTTCCAAGTATGCTACGTTTGTGACAATTAAGTCACAATCTAAGGTTGCGAATGTGGCTAAGTTATTCTTCAAACATGTGGTTAAGTACTGGGGATTTCCACTGAACATAGTGTCACATCACGATGTACAGTTCTCAAGAAAGTTTTGGATGGCGTTGTTTAAGTTACTTGGAACGTAGTTGCTCAGAAGTTCAGGTTTTCAAATAGAGACGGACGAAAATATGGAGAGAATTAACTCACTTCTAGAAAGTTACTTGTTACATTATGTGTAGGCTAATCAAAAGAATTGGTCCAAACTATTGGATGCGACACACTTTAGTTATAATATGATCATAAGTTATGCAACAAGTTATAGCCCGTTTGAGTTGGTGGAGGGGTAGAAATTGTTGACACCACAGGTTGTAGCGATAGGTGAGATTGGGACAAGTCCATTTGCAGTGGAATTTATGATTGCATGGAAAGACAGGTTGAAAATGGCCAAGGTTCATTTGGAAGGAGCGATAGAGCGAGCGAAGAAGTGGGCTAACAAGAATTACAGACATGAAGAGTTTCATGTCGAAGAAAGTGTTATTCTCAAACTTGGAAAGGAGCAGTTTGTTCTTCTAAAGGGCTTGGACAGCTCCTTGGTATGGAAATATGACGATCGCTTCAAAATTTTGGAGAAGGTAGGAAAGGTGGTGTACATAATTAAACTCCCTGAACATCTTCAAGCGTATCACCCAATCTTTCATGTAATTCAGTTAAGACGGTGTAGAGTTGATGCGAATGAACCAGAATGACATGTTCCTACCAGAGCTCCTTTAATGTTTGTGGATAGGTCAGATCGAGAGGCAGGGGCTATTTTAGGACACAGGTTCAACAAACACGGAAAATACTAAAGGTTGGAATACTTTGTTAAGTGGCAAGGCTTGCTGAAGGAAGAAAACAACTGGGAATGGAAGAATTTGCTATGGAAAGAAGAAGAATTGGTCAAAACATTTCAGAAAGAGCAAGGGCTCCCTCCACGGTAGAACCCTCGAAATTCACGTCGCCGGGATGGTGACAAGTTGGGTGGGGGATCCTTTCACAACCCCTCCACAACCACCACTTGAAGGGTGCCTGTTGCACTCTTGGGATGTGTTGTGAGGTGAGCGCGCCCTGTTGGAAAGCACCTTGGGTGTTAGCACACACTTGGAACACCTCTACCCGAGACCATGTGTGGATGGGTGCTTGTGTGTTGGCTGGGTGTGCAGGTGAAGGAAAGTGAGTGTGAAAGAAGGCAGCTTCGGCAAGATTGGAAAGCAGGAGCACACACGTGCTTAGGAGATTGTTTGATGAGAGCACTAATTGATGGATGCGCGAGCCACCTTTGGTGTGGGTGCACTTCCCCTTGGCATGTTGGCGTATAAGCACAATGCACTAAGGAGTAAAGAGTACACAAGGTAGCACAATGGGACACCAGAGTAGTGTGGATGCTAAGGCATGGGAGCAGTCCACTTAAGGATCACACTCATCCTATAACAGGTGCTAAGGCATTATGGAAGAACACATGAAACAAGGGAGAAAGAAGTCTAAACTCGCGAAGGATTTCAGAGGGCTGGTCGCCTACGCTAGGGACAGTCTGAAAAAATTGTAAACTCTTTGTATTTTGGTGTAGTGTCCAGCCAAGGATGCACTTGAAGCTCTTCCATGCGACAATTCCACTGATGTAAATTTTGCTTCTTAATAAAATCTTTGGGCTCTTCCAATTGGGAAATTCCCACTTTAGTATTGGTGTCTTTTTATTGGTCTACATATTGCTTCTAGATTTTTGGTTAAGTATGAATGTCCCAGCAAGGCTAATGACTAAATTAAATCGATAAGAAGTTAAAGTGTTAAAGACAGACATTTCCGCAGGTTAAAGGCATAGTCTCCCGAAGAGTCGTTGAGTTTTCCATGCCCTCAACAGACTTCTGGGTAGTGCCGCACACCATGCTTGGTGAGTCAAGAGTGCTTCCAAGTGTGGCTGTGATACATACTCTCAAGAGTAGCAACAACAATTACCACTAAGAAGGAACAAGACACATTGGAGACTGCATATCAAGGATTGGACAAGGTAAAGACTTCCAAGTTGCATATTTTGAAAAGATATTTTGAATCTTTGTCAATGAAAGATACAAGGTCAATAAACTCATTTTAAACTATAGTTGTTGGTTTGATAAATCAACTAAAATCTCACCAATACCAAAGGGTGGTTGAAAAATTTCTGAGAAGTCTTCCCCCAAGATTTGAATCCTTGGTTGTGACCTTGTAAGAAAACAAAGATATGTCAGTGTTCACCTCTGATGAGTTGCAAGCCTCACTCATCAATCATGAACATAGAATCATTATATTAAATACATCATTGGAATGTGCATTTTCATCAAAGTCATCCATAAGTTGTGGTAGAGGCAGGGGGAGAAACAATTCTAGAGGGAGAGGAAGAAAATTCTCAAGAGGAGGTTGCAACATCAATCCCGTGAATGTCGTAGATAGAGGACAGAATCAAAACCCAAGTCATCCAAGTGGTCACAGGTTTGATACATAAAAAATTCAATGTCATTATTGTAGAAAATTTGGTCATTATTCACATGAATGCAGAAAGAAGCAGTATGACCAAGGAAAACAAATCCAGAACTAGTCGACGAACACCAGCACTTCGTTGAGTGCAATGTTGATGTCATGTACATCCCCAATCGAATGCAATACCATCCAAGAAATTCCATGCGACATATGTCATTTAGATTCATGATGAAACAATCACATGACTGTTAAATTAAATTTGTTTTTTCAGTCTAGATAATTCAGTTCAAGCTGATGTTACACCTAGAAATAATGTCCATGTCATTGTTTTTGGAATATGTACTGTTGGTATTCTAACCAAGCAGGGGGAGAGAAAGTTTATGCCCGATGTTTATCATTTCAAAGGTATGAAACACAATTTGTTGAGTATTGGACAATTGTTACATAAAGGTTATAGAGTCTACATAGAAGACAATCACTGTGTGATTAAAGACATGCGTCCAAGCAACCAAATGATAACAAAAGTGCCAATTACAAGCAATCACTTGCTTCCATTGAGGATAGTTCCAGACATCAAAATAAAGGCAAATACATGAGCTGTATTCAAGGAAAAAAGCAAAGAAGCAGTTGTACATTGCGACAAGAAATAAAATGACAGCGTTGAAATTTAAGAAACGTTTCAAACAAAAGTTCAAGATGATTCCTAGCTATGGCATTTCAGATTTGGACATATGAATTTTGTTGGGCTAAAGCTATTACACACAAAGAATATGGTGAAAGGATTTCCATTGATTGAAAAACTAGAGAATGTTTGTGAAGGCTGCATTTTTGGCAATCAACGCATAGAAACTAATATAGTCAAAAAATCATATAGAGCATGCACACCACTTGAGATCGTGCACTCTCATATTTGTGGCCCAATGCATACATCATCCATAGGAGGATGCAATTATTTTCTTGCTTTTATTGAAGGATACTCAAGAAAAACATGGGTATATTTTCTAAAACATAAATATGACGCATTTAGTTTTTTTCAGCAGTTCAAAGCACTTATGGAGAATCAGAGTGGACACCAGAACAAAGGCGGTGAATATGTTTCGAATGAATTTCTAAATTTCTGCAAAAACCATGGCATACAAAAGAAATTCACTACGCGATATACACCTCAGAAGAACGATTCCATAGAGAGAAGGAACAAAAAAATTATGGAAATGGCGTGCAACATGATGACACCCAAGAATTTTCTAAATGAATATTGGGCTGAAGTAGTTGCAACTGCTGTATATATTATGAACCAGTGTCCGACAAAGAGCGTGAAGAACAAGTTTCCTCAAGAAGCATGGATAGGTATGAACATATTGTTTCTCATTTAAAAGTTTTTGGTTGTGTTGCATATGCTCATGTGCCAGATGAGGGGAGAAAGAAATTAGACAATAAGGGACAAAAATGTATTTTTGTAGGTTACTCTAAAGACACAAAAGCATGCAAGTTGTATGACCCTGTCACAAGGAAAGTGATCATCAATCGTGATGTTCAATTCATCGAGAATGAATCATGGGATGGAACCGTCAAGAAGAATATCAATATTGTGTCGAATATCGAGCATGATGACATGGCAGAGGAAGTGGTCCAAACACCACATGTAAGTCAACCGGTCACAACACCGTCGACTCCCATGACACCGCGACATGGATTAGCACAAGGAACATCGACACAAGTCGCAAATCAAGCTACACGAACAAGAACACCAACAAGACAACATACTATATAAAGCAGTTCATCGAGGTCGACATCGATAGATCCAGTAAAGACAGGAAGTCTGTGTGAAATATATGAAGCTGGTACACCAAATTGATTCTCTCTCTTTGCATTATTTTCTCAAATTGATGATCTGCTAACATTTGAGAAAGTTGTCAAAGATAAAGTATGAGCACAAGCCATGGATGAAGAAATAGAATGCATTGAGAAGAATCAAACATGGGAGCTGATAGATGTACCAAAAGATAAACATGTAATCAACGTCAAATGGATTTACAAAACCAAGGAATATGTTGATGGGAATGTGTAGAAGCACAAGGAAAGAATGGTCACAAGAGGGTTCAAACAGAAGCTCGACATAGATTTGAATGAAACTTTTGCACTTGTCGCACACATAGATACAGTCAGAACAATTTTGGCCATCACTTCACAAAACAAATGGCCTGTTTATCAAATGGATGTTAAATTGACATTTTGAATGGTTATTTGGATGAAGAAGTATATTTGGAACAACCACAAGGCTATGAATTTACAGGACAAGAACACAAAGTGTGCAATATGAAAAAGGCACTCTATGGTCTAAAGCAAGCTCCTATAGCTTGGTACAGTCTCATTGATTCCGATCTCACCCAAAATGGATTTCACAAAAGTGAAAGTGAGCCGAAGCTGTAAACCAAAATGAATGAGCAAGGTAACATGTTAATTTTCTTCGTGTATGTATATGATTTAATATTTACTGGTGATTTTGGCATAAAATAATTTAGAACATTCATGGAAAGTGAATTTGAAATGATGGATTTGGGGTTCATGAAGTTTTTTCTGGGAATTGAAGTTCAACAGTTTGAAAGTGGTATTTTTATATCATAGTAAAAGTATGCAAGTGCAGTTTTAAAAGGATTCAATATTTATAATTGCAATCCAACCCCAACACCAATAATAACAAGTTTAAAAATGATCAAGGATGATGATGGATTGACTGTAGATCTTATGCTGTTTAAAAGGCTTGTTGGAAGGCTTATGTATTTAACAACGATAATACCTGAAGTTATGTATGGGGTAAGTTTGATATCAAGATTCATGGAGTCACCAAAAGACTCTCATTGGCAAGCAGGTAAAAAAATTCTGAGGTAGGTAAGTGGCACAAAATATCTTGGCATAATGTATTCAACCTTAGAGAATTTTAAACTCATTGGATACACTGACAGTGACAATGGAGTAACACAAATGGTAGGAAGAGAACATCTGGGTATGCATTTCATTTTGGTACCGGTGTTGTTTCGTGGGATGCAAAGAAACCACCTATAGTAACTCTGTCCTCAACAAGAGTAGAGTATGTCGCAACTACAAGCGCTACATGTCAAGTTGTTTGGATGCGGAGAATTTTAAAAGACCATTCACAAAACCAAAAAGAACCAACAATGATTTTCTGTGACAACAATTCAACCATTGCATTGTCAAATAATCACATGTTTCACAAGAGAAGCAAACACATTGACACAAGGTATCATTTCATAATAGAATTGGTGAACAACAAATAATTTTTTTAAGAATTTTGCAGGTCTGAAGATCAGCTTGCAGACATATTTACAAAACCATTGGAAAGAGACACATTCCAATATCTGTGAAGTTATTTAGGAATGACAAGTTTTGCATAGTGAATTCTGTCATAAACAAAGCAAGTTTCAACTCTGAAACATTTTGTTTTAAAATCCCCATTTGCTCATAATTAAGGGGGAGTTTTGGACATATTAATTACTCACTAATCCATGTAGCAAATCAGTCGACTCTATCAGAGTCTGTAGCATGTAAGTTTATTTTAGACAGTCTAACATGATGAAGAGTTCATGTCTCTCATATATAAAGCAGTCGAATCAAATTCTGAAGCAAAGTTTCTAGGTATATGGTTATCATCAGTCTTTTATGTAAGCCAATAGAAGTTTTTTATAAGAACAAGAATATTGAAAATATGTAGAAAGACACACATATAGACATAGATACATAGAGGAGAAGAGAAGAATAGTTAAAGTGTGCAAAGAATAAGAGGCAAAATATTTGTGAAGAGTTCAAAGATCAAGCTTCTGTGTTTTGTGAAAGTGTTGAGAGCCGAAGCTTTGTAAAAGGTGAAACATCCTGGTAAATTTCCAAGTTTGTATTTACAACTATAGTTCTCTGTTATGCCATCATAAGATACATAAATCCATAGTTTATGGTTTAATGCAAGTTTTATTTAGCAGCACATCTTCTCCAGATTTACCTGAGTGAATGTTGTTTACATTTACTATTTAGTGAAAGACACAAAGAATCCATAATTATTTCACCCCGTAAAAGTTCTAGTTTTATCTGCAGAGTATTTGACATATGTCTTTCTTAATACTTTGGTTATATGATATTGTGAAATTTTCGCAATATAGTTCTATTGCAGTTTATTCCAAGTTACCGTTGGTGAAAAGTGTTTTTCATATTATAAGTATTTAGAATAAGAAATATATTTTTATAAAGTTCGACCAAAAGTTGTTCCGTTGAAGTGAGAGTTGGTCGCATAAGAGTTGGGCTATTGCAGTAAAAGCCGATCGAAGCCAATTGATTTTCCTGAGGTAAAAGTGTGTCGGTGAAAATTCTGTCGCAGTAATTCTGTCACAATTATTTTTGGTCGCAAGAATTTTCATTAAAGTAAAAATGGAAAGAAAAGTTTACGACAGTGCAGTAACTCAAGTCTACTATCACGACAACTGTATTTCCCGAGAATGGAAATAATAGCAATGTCAACAACATCTACCCTCTAAACTGATTCTTCTTCCATCCCAGTAAAGCATACCTATAAGCAGTAACCACCATAAAATCAATAGGGATTACTCGGTGCCTATGTTGAGAGAGATTTTTTTCCACCACCACCACCAACAAGAAGCATGAGGATCAATAGGGAGCTATAAAACACAATGCGTATAATGTCAATGTAGAGGGCACAAATAAATCTGGGTGGAGGCTCTCCTCTTTGGTGAAAATTTTTGTGAGAGCTGGGAAGATAGATACTGTTAACTCAAGTGAGGTGGAATCAATATGCAAACTAGAAAAGGTTAGCATGGGTGTATTTTTCCCATTTTCATGTGCATGTCTATAACATAAATGTACTAGTTTAGTTTGTGTAGCATAAGTGATGCGGGTACTGTTCCACAAGAATATTTACCATGAGCATACATATATAGATACAACAATACGTGTACCCATAACACATGCTGAAAATAAGTGTAGGTTAACAAGTTGTATTATTCCACTAAAATTAAATGAGCATTCCATTGATGATACCACTAATACAACAAACCATGATCTTGAAATGGTCTATTTGGGAGTATTGTGTGTTGTTCATGAACTGATTTGTTTGGGATAATTGTAAACAACAAGCTGTATGCAACATCAAATTTTGTTACAGAGGTGAGGAGTGTGCCTTGTAGTGAAGAGGAAACAAGTGAGCATTAAACAAGAACTCCGTGATGAGAAATTTGAGTTTGAGTTTTTTTTTGTTCAGGAATGGAATCTAGCAACCAAGAAATTAGTGGCAAGCTGGAATACTAAGAACCAACTACCAAATACAACTCCACAAAAATTTCACGTACAAATTCAAATGAAGGATCACATGTCCCAAACCAAAGTCTTGTGTATGACCTCGGAATTGTCGTGTATCGTTATATGCACGTGGTTAGTTTAGAAATTTCAATTTTATACACCAACATAGATCCATTTTAAAAGGGGATCTACCAAGGGCCCAACATAGATCCATATTAATTTATCTAATTTGTGTAGCTATCTATATATATGCCGTTGTAAATGTTTTAAACTAATTTAAGCGAATATGTTATTTTTCATAATATTTAATTATTTTTTATGATATTTAATTATTATTTTTAGAATATTTTATTATTTTTTCAAAAGTACAAGTTCCAACTCTAGGATGAGCATGAAAGGAGTTACATATCTCCCCCGACTAGGCTATAGAATGTGCCTCTTCGAGTCAACTTCGAGGCAATTTATTTTATTGAAATTTATATTTTGAATTATCAAAAATTGCTCCTCCACATATTTATGTTACATCGAAGGTGTCCTAGGCCAATAAAATATGGAAACAATGTATTTTCAAAATTGTTTAAACTATTTTATTTTTTCAAAATATTAAGTTTAATATGGAATATGTAAACATTTAAAAAACTTTGTAAAATTTTATATATTAAAAACAAAGTAATACAAGTCAAACATATTTTAATTTTGAACTAAAAGTACGTCTAAGCGATAATAACAATAATAACAATAATAATAAAATAATAATAATATATTTTTAAGATTACAACAAAGTGAGACATCAATTTGGTGTTGAGACCCCTCAACAAGGATGTCTTAGGTGGAAAGGTTGTAAAATGGAGAGTGTTTTAAGGGAGAGTGGCAAGACTATTTAAAATAATATAATAAAATAAATATTTGAAATGGTTATGGTAGATCTGTTCGTGAATTGATTAGAGGTATTTTGGAGTTTTAAATTATATAAATAGAGAGGAAATAAGTATTGAGATGCGCTCATACTCTTTTTTCTATATATAGGGATCTTATAAGGCTGTCGGGCTTTGCAACGATTTTGAGGAAACCATTAGAAATATGCCTTTGCAAAGCTTTGTACTAATATTGATATTGGTCGAGTTTCTGAAATATTTGTGTCTCTACTCTGCGTTCTAAGGGATCTTAATTCTTGATAACTGGTCTGGTACCCTATTCTATTCTCTTATGCTAATTCATTGCAATTGTGGTTCCAATGGCGGACTTCAACATGGAGACATTTGTATTCCAGGTTGAAATTAACCAGTCACTCAGCCTCATTATCAACACTTTATACAACAATAGGGAAATTTTATTGCGGGAGCTCCTCAACAATTCATCCAATGTAAGTAAGAAAATTAATATTTACCAATATTTTATTTCCCCTTCCCATCCTTATCCCTGTCGTTTCTATTGAAAGAGTAGGGTAATTTTCTCAGAGACTTAGGTGGGGCATGAAGCCTAGGCATTAGCATTATATTAAGTAGTGGTTGTTATTTGTGGAATTGAATGCAGGCGCTAGAAAAAATTAGATTGGAAGGGATGGCATATAAGAGCAAACTGGATGCTCAGCTAGAGCTCTTCATTCATATTGTTTCCCACAAGGCTAACAAGTGCCTCGTTATTATTGATAGCGGAATAAGCATGACCAAAGCCGGTGAGTACAATAGTAATTTGATTTAATCAATCTTGAAACCTAATATGATTTAATTTTTATGACATGCATTGCAATCCATAGATTTGGTGAACATTTTGGGAACAATTTAGTTTGGTGTGGGTATATATTCAGCCTACTTTATGGCAGACAAAGTGATTTTCACCAACAAGCACAATGATGACAACCAATACATTTGGGAATATCAAATCGGGTGGGTAAAAGGGTCGTTTAATGTAACCAGAGATGTCAACAGAGAGCCCCTCTGAAGGGGAACTAAAATTACCCTATTTCTGAAGGAAGACCAGGTATCTTCTAATTTATTTCATCTGTTTGACAATTTATTTATTATGGGTCCCTAAGGTTCTTATTAAATTGAATGGAATGGAGAGTTAATTTTTTCTGAATTCGGTTTGGGGATTGCAGTTGGAGTACTTGGAGGAGAGGTGGGTGAAGCAGGTGATCAAGAAGCATTCTAAGTTGATAAGATACCCCATCTATTTGTGTGTTGAGAAGACTACCAAGAAGGAGGTGAGTGATGATGAAGATGAGGGTGAGGAGGAGAAGAAGGAAGGGGATATTAAGGAAGTGGAGGAAGACCAGGAGAAGCTCATTCTTGAATTCAAAGGAGTGTTTGTTTCTGATGATTTTGAGATGCTATAGATGAACAAGATTCTGAAGGTAATGTGGAAGAATTTAATGAAGAAATGTATTGATATGTTCAATTATATCACCGAGAACAAAGAGGACTATGTGAAGTTCTACGAGGCCTTTTCAAAGAACTTCAAATTGGGGATGCACGAAGACATCTAGAACAGGGATAAGCTCACAGATTTGTTGAGATATCATTCAACTAAGAGTGGATATGAAATTACTAACCTAAAGTATTACGTGAGCAAGATGAAAGAGGGACAAAATGATATCTATTACATGACTAGCGAGAGCAAGAATGCGGTGGAGAATTCTCTGTTGTTGGAGAGACTGAAAAGGAAAGGGCATGAAGTCATGTTCATGTGGATGCCTTCGAAGAGTATGCCATAAGGAAGCTTAAGGAGTACGATGGCAAGAAACTAGTGTTTTCCACGAAAGAAGGGCTAAATCTGGAGGAGTCTGAGACTGAGGAGGAGAAGAAGAAGAAGGAAGAGAAGAAAGCTGAGTTTGAGAGACTGTGCAAAGTGATGAAAGATATCTTGGGAGACAAGGTGGAGAAAATTCAATGTCATTATTGTATAAAATTTGGTCATTATGCATATGAATGTAAAAAGAAGCAGTATGACCAAGGAAAACAAATCCAGAACTAGTTGATGAACACCAGCACTTCGTTGATCGCTATGTTGATGGCATGCACATCCCCAATCGAATGCAATACCGTCTAAGAAATTCCATGCGATATATGTCATTTAGATTTAGGCTACAATAGTCACATGATTGTTAAGTTGAATTTGTTTTCCAATCTAGATAATTCAGTTCAAATTGATGTCACACTTGGAAATAATTCCCAAGTCATTGTTTTGGGAAAAGGTATTGTTCGTATTCTAACCAAGCAGGAGGAGAAAAAGTTTATGCCTGATGTTTATCATGTCAAAGGTCTAAAACACATTTTTTTGAGTATTGGAAAATCGATACATAAAGGTTTCAAAGTCTACATAGAAGACAATCACTGTGTGATTAAAGACAAGCGTCCAAGCAACCAACTGATAGAGAAACTTCCAATGACAAGCAATCACTTGTTTCCATTGAGGATAGTTCCAGATATGAGAAAGGAAAATAAAAGAGTTGCATTCAAGGAAGAAAGAAACTAAGCAGTTGTACATCGCGACAATAAATAAAATGACAACGCTGAAATTCAAGCACCATTTCAAACATAAGTTCAGGATGATTCCTTTCCGTGGCATTTCAGATTTGGACATCTGAATTTTGGTGGGATGAAGCTATTACACACAATGAATATGGTGAAAGGATTTCCATTGATTGACAAACCAGAGAGATTTTGTGAAGGCTACATTTTTGGGAAGTATCATAGAGAAAATTTTTGAGTTGGAAAATCATATAGAACATGCACACCACTTCAGATCATGTAATTTGACATTTGTGGCCCAATGTAGAAATCATCCATAGGAGGTTGCAATTATTTTCTTACTTTTATTGACGACTACTCAAGAAAAACATGGGTATATTGTCTAAAACATAAATATGATGCATTTAGTTATTTTCAACATTTCAAAGTACTCGTAGATAATCACAGTGGACACCGCATCAAAATATTAAGGATGAACAAAGGCGGTGAATATGTTTCAAATGAATTTATAAATTTCTGCAAAAACCATGGCATATAGAATCATTTCACTATGCGGTATACACCTCAGCAGAATGATATCATAGAGAGCAAGAACAAAACCATTAAGGAAATGGCGCGCAACATGATGACATCCAAGAATTTTCCAAATGAGTATTGGGTTGAAGCAGACACAATTGTTGTATATATTATGAACCGATGTTCGACAAAGAGCGTGAAGAACAAGTTTCCTTAAGAAGCATGGACAAGT
Source organism: Pseudotsuga menziesii (assembly GCA_001517045.1). NCBI lineage: Eukaryota > Viridiplantae > Streptophyta > Pinopsida > Pinales > Pinaceae > Pseudotsuga > Pseudotsuga menziesii. Next base: position 864,559 of record LPNX010709055.1, read on the forward strand.
ATGAATTGTAGTGTTTCTCATTTAATTTTTTTTGGTTGTGTTGCATATGTTCATGTGCCAGATGAGGCAAGAAAGAAATTAGACAACAAGGGATAGAAATGTATTTTTGTTTGTTACTCTGAGGACACAGAAGCATACAGGTTGTATGACGCTTTCGCAAGGAAAGTGATCATCATTCTTGATGTTCAATTCATCGATAATGAATCATGGGATGGAACCATCGAGAAGAATGTCAATATTGTGTTGAATGTCGAGCATGATGACATGGCAGAGGAAGTGGTCCAAACACCACATGTAAGTCAACCAGTCGCAACATCATCGACTCCCATGACATTGCGGCATGGTTCAGTACAAGGAACATTGACACAAGTCTCAAGCTACACTAAAAAGCACACCAACAGGACAACAAAATCCATCAAGCAGTTCATCGAGGTCAATATCGACAAATCCAATAAAGACAAGAAGTCTGTGTGAAATATATGAAGTTGGTACACCAAATTGATTCTCTCTCTTTGCATTATTTTGTCAAATAGATGTACCAAAAGATAAATATGTAATCAACATCAAATGGATTTACAAAACCAAGAAACATACTGATGGGAATGTGCAGAAGAACAAGGCAATAATGGTCGTAAGAGAGTTCACACAACAACCCGACATAGATTTCAATGAAACTTTTGCACCTGTTGCACACATGGATGTTAAATCAAAATTTTTGAATGGATATCTGGATAAAGAAGTATATGTGGAACAACTAGAAAGCTACGAAGTTCCAGGAAAAGAACACAAAGTGTACAGGATGAAAAAGACACTCTATGGTTTGAAGCAAGCTTCTAGAGCTTGGTACAGTTGCTTTGATTCCCATATCACCTAAAATGGATTTCATAGAACTGAGAGTGAGCTGATGCTGTACACCAAAATGAATGAGCAAGGTAACATGTTAATTGTATGCCTGTATGTAGATGATTTAATATTTACTAGTTATTTTGGCATAAAATAATTTAGAATAGTACTGGAAAGTGAATTTGAAATGATGGATTTGGGGCTCATGATTTTTTTTTCTGGGAATTTAAGTTCAACAGTTTGAAAGTGGTATTTTTATATCATAGTGAGAGTATGCAAATGATGTTTTAAAAGGATTCAATATTTCTAATTGCAAGACAACCCCAACACCAGTTTAAAATTGAGTAAGGATGATGATGGATTGACTGTAGATCCTACACTGTTTAAAAGGTTTGTTGGAAGCCTTATGTATTTAAAAATGAAAAGACCATACATCATGTATGGAGTAAGTATGATCTCAATATTCATGGATTTACCAAAAGAATCTCATTGGAAAGAAGGTAAAAGAATTGCGAGGTATGTAAGTGGCACAAAAGATCTTGGCATAATGTATTCAAGCTTAGAGAGTCTTAAACTCATTGGATACACTGACAGTGACAATGGAGGTAGCACAAATGAAAAGAAGAGCACATCTGGGTACACATTTCATTTTGGTAGAGGTTTTGTGTTGTGGGATTCGAAGAAACAACCCATAGTAACTCTGTATTCAACAAAAGCAGAGTATGTTGCAGCTACAAGCATCGCATGTCAAGTTGTTTAGATGCAGAGAATTTTAAAAGACCCATCACAAAACTAGCAGGAACCAACAACTATTTTTTGCAGCAATAGTTTAGCCATTGCATTGTCAAAGAAGCACATGTTTCACAAGAGAACCAAACACATTGACAAAAGGTATCATTTCATAAGAGAATTGGTGAACAACAAATAAATTTGTTTAGAATTTTGCAGGTATGAATATAAGCTTGCAGATATCTTTACAAAACCAATGGAAAGAGACACATTCCAATATCTGTGAAGTTATTTAGGAATGATAAGGTCTGCACATTGAATTCCGTCATAAATAGAGCAAGTTTCAGTTCTGAAACATTTTGTTTTAAAATCACCATCTTGTCATAATTAAGGGGGAGCGTTGTAAATATTATTTACTTGCTGATCCATGTCGAAAATCAGTCGACTTTGTTAGAGTCTGTAGCATGTCAGTTTCTATCAGACAGTCTAATAGGATGAAGAGTTCACGTCTCTCATATATAAAGTAGTTGAATTAAATTATGAATCTAAGTTTATAGGTAGATAATTATTGCAGTCTTTAATGTAAGTCGGTAGAAGTTTTTTATAAGAAGAAGAAGATTGAAAATATATAGACAGACGCACATACAAACAAATATCAGGAGAGGAGAAGAGAAGAATAGTGCAAGTGTGTGAAGAAGAAGAAGGAAAAACTCTATAAAGAGTTCGAAGCTCAAGCTTCTATGTTTTGTGAAAGTGTTGAGAGTTGAAGCTCTGTAAAAGCTGAAACATCCAGGTAAATTTCCAACTTTGTATTTACAGCTATAGTTCTTTGTTATGCAGTCACAAGATATATAAATCCATAGTTTATGGTTTAATGCAAGTTTTATTTAGCCACACATCTTCTCTAGATTTATTTGAGTGAATGTTTGTAACAACCCCTAAAATCATAAATAATTTTTTTATTTTATTTTATTGCATGTAATACTAGAATTTACTAGAAGGTACTTAGAACAATGTTTTTACTAAAATTCTCTTATCGTGAAATTCTATTATCATGATTTTAATTTATCAATAGATTTCTTATCTAGAGTTCTGTTCTCATATCGTTACTTTGTGACATATAAATTAAATATCTATATCTACCTTAATGTCGTAAGACAATTTTTCGACATCGTTTCTTTATTTCAAAACCTGAGTTGCTCAATAGAAAGACTCATGGTCTTACTTAGTGAGTTTGACTAAAGCATGTTTTTCCCAATTTACTCAACGCAGGTTGCAAGGCATCTCGACATACAGCTTAAAGGATTACGCTAAGTAAAGACATTGTTAGGAGACAATATAAGGTAAGCATAAGTTGTGATCATCTATCAAGTTTTAAAAACTATAAGCTATTATAAGGGTTTCAAACTTCAAAATTTTCCAACTATAATCTTACATATTCAGGTGGCCATTTTTCACAACAAATATATATTATAAGCTTTGAGGGTTTGAAGATTTTTGTGTAACGATTTGTTTAAGGCCCAACAAGGTGGTTTGCATACTATACAAGTTTTATGTTATGTTGAACTATAACTCCAGTCCTGTCGGAGTACAAAAAGACGAAGAGTTTGGTTAGCTATGGGGTGATATTTGAATAGTTGGTAATCAATATTGAAATCCACATTAAGACCTACAAGTACCAAACAATATTTGTTTTTAATACAAGTCATAGCGATATGTCACATCCTCCAATTGTCAGCCATTGGGCGGTTCATAAAACCCTAGAAGGTTTAATGAACCTTGATCATAGTGCTAGTTTGGTATTTGGACAAAAGACAAGGCTCGACAATTGCCTTATCCCTATGAAATATCCTTGGTTGCATTACCATGTTGCTACTCTGTCTGCAACCTCGAAACTTGGTCATCGCCCATGCATACACTAGTTTATGCTTAAGAAAGGGGGGCTTTCCTATATTATTTCGTTGATGACAGGAGTTTTGATGCAAGACAAGAAGGTAGATTGTTTGTTTAAATCATTTATTGATTCCTTTCTTCATTTGCAGGTATAGATTAAGACCTAACTCACATACTGTGTAATGTGTGTGCAAGGAGAAACTCTGCAACAAAAGGTGTGGCTTGGACTCTTGCCAAGGGTGCCTTTCTGGTAAGACCTACATCTTCTCTTGGGTGGCTCTAAGGAGACCAAACTAAGCTTCACGATGCTTTGAAGGAATTGAAATGTGGTATTATAGACTGTAATTCTTGGTAGTTTAACTTGTTTAGCCTGTGGTTAGGGAAGCGAGTTAGCTGTTTAGTATAAATGAAATTTTATGGTACTGGAGTTGTAATTCTTGTGGAGTCTATTTAGAAGACTAAGCCACTCTGCAATGTTACTTTTAAAAACTGATAGGATAACACTTATGTAAATTTCTTTTCATTGCACAGTCCTTCGTTTGGTCTGAGCTGCACATTTTTTGTATTTTTACTTATGGTGTTTTGTTTTTAAGGCCGTGGGCCAAACATTTTGTTGGTTTGGACCATTCTAGTCACAGTTTATTTATATAAGAATATAGATATGTTTAATGGATTTGTGAAATTTACTGTTAGCAGGATGAGGTCCTGTGAGGGATTTATGTTTGTTCTTTTTCTATTCTTAAACTGTAATATGAAGACCTTGATATTTTCTCAAAATAAGTTTGGGTATCATCCACGGTCTTCGTTTTTCTATTGTCTTGGTTCTACACATATACGATTTGGGTAGAGCCCATGAGAGACTCTGTGAATAAATCTTTACTTGGTTCACTAACTGTGTTGTACATTTATAGAATTCTTTTAAATATTTAGTCCATTACTTATATACTACACAGCTATTGAAGCTTATGTGAATTTACTATTTTTAGGGTTGATAATGGATTTTCCCGTGAGGGTTTTCAATCCTAGTTTTAAAAGTATCTTCACTTTGTTTATAAACTTGAATTGAATTACAAAGAAAAATAGTAGAGGATTTTTGAGGCTAAAATCCTGTTTGTTTTTAACCTAGAAAATATGGAGTGAAGGTCGTGTAAACTTTGTCTTATCAAACAGTTGTTAAGAGAAAGGATTTCAAAATTATTCTATTTTGTTTCCTTCAACTTGTTACTCCACTCTATGGGATTCCACACTAAAATCCCACACATTTAGATTTTAACCATACTTGCATTTATAGCTTAAGACCATCTCGAAGATAGTCTGTCAATTTCATTATTATTCTATTGGATCAATGGTTCTAAGGTTTTGTTGTTTTATTTTAAGACTAAAGATCCTTACTTTGTGTTATTCAATTTTGTTTAGATACAAAATTAAATCTAGAGACTGTTTAATATTTTAGAATAGGTTAAGCCCTAAGGTTGCATGAACCTTTATTCTGTAGATAAACACTGCAGAGACAACACCAGTTACAATCAGAAGCCTGTAACTAACGCTAATATTTGTCGATGATCTCAACCTGGTGTTTTATTAATAGATTAACTTAATATTATTTTGATTTAAGTGAATTCTGGTTATTCAAGATTGATTTTCAAATTGATTAGGGAGAAATAAATTGTCTTTTCTTTTTAAAAGGTTAATATTACTAAGACGTTAGAGGATAGAAGTAACTGATTTGTATAAAAATAAAGGACTATATTTTATTCTAGCTTCTATAATTCTACTGCAATAGAAAATTTGTTTTTAATAAACTGTTAAAGGTTTTCTAAATGGATTTGGAGAAGAAGCTAGTAAATACTAATTGTTCGTAGACTATACATAGTATGAAAGTAAAATACATCTTATTCACTGTAAATAACAATCATTCATCAATATGTACTATTACTTAGTATATCTTCCTATTTAACATAATTCATATCTCATGTACTACAGTACTTCACTTCGGTGAGAGGAAAAATACAGGGGATACTTATTTTTCATTTCTAAACCAGTCAGCCTTTATCCAAAGAAATATATAAACTATAACTTTGTTCTAAACAACCTACAGTTCTCTTAAACATAAATAAACAATCTCATAAACAAATTAGAGTTAGAAACTAGAAGTATTACAGAGAAAGGGGACCAACACCCAAGGGAGACTGTTCCACCCAACATTTTCCTGAAGCATCCAAATGACTTGCTTAGGACCCCCGAGCTTACTCACTAAAACACCAGGATGGAAATATCTGCTACACAATAGACTTCTGTAACTCAAAACTGAACGCCATACTTAATTCAACAAATAACTTTAGCTATCCCCTCATCAAATTCTTTGTGTTCCTGACTTTTCAGTTTGGAACATTCACAAAGTTCATTCTCTCCAAAAATCAAAATGAGTGGTGAGCCTCCCACTCAATTTGATGGTTTAAATACGATTGCCTAGGTATTTGGGTCAGATCTTGAATTTAATGAGCCACCCAGCTCAGTTTCCCCTCTCATATTTTGAATTTTTTTAGGGATTATGCTTCTGCAACAACTAGAAAGTGAATGCTAGTGCTGCCATTTGTCAACCATCAATCTACAGCTGCTCCTTTCTCCAAGTGGGAAGTGCACACTCATTTAAAAGTATCCCCTAAATAGATTTCTCCTTTTATCAATTATTAGAATAAATAATTCTTCAATTATAGTCATCCTTGACCCACTTGGTCATAAACTTTACAATAAAAATTACCATAATGTTTTTGCTGGAATAAATAATATATATATATATATATATATCTTCCAATAGGAAAATATCTGCCACTCTAAATAAAGAGTGACCATAAAATGTTCCAGAGGAACTTTTCATTACATCAGGACCAAATTCCTCTCATCCCAAAAACCTCTTTTCGAGTATCATTATATACATTTTCGATATCCAGGCTTTGCCTTTTAGTTCTTTACAAAAAATTGAGTCTCATGAGTTCATTTCTGTGAACCTGTTTCCTTTCTACCTCTTCATTGTTAAAAAAGAAATTTTCAGTGAAATATTTTAGTGCTATGAGATTTCCTCTGTTTCTAGATTACCAGGATCTAGTAACAAGGATTGATTTGATAGTCCATCTACTTCCATATTCAGCTCTCTGTAAATGTGAGAAATTCTGAAACATGTGAAGAATTCTAACATCCTTCTGATATTGTTCAGTAGTTGTTGTAGGTGTGAAGTGTTGATTTGGATTTTCCTGTTCACCTAGTCAACCACCATCTTGGAATCCCCAAAAAATTGTAATTGTGAAATGTTGTTATTGATGGCCACATTCAAGATCAAGTGCAGAGCTACTAATTTAGCCTTATTATTTGTGTAGTGACCATGATCATATTTTGCATGGATATTATGATTAGCTTAAAGGTAAAGCACTCCTCCTGATCCTCCCAGAGGAGGATCCCCTTGACTTGCACCATCAAAAAAGGCCCATGTTATAGCTTTGTTTATTTCTGTAGGGATCAGAACTGTAATATTTTGCTCTTTCTCTTGGGATCTATGCTCTTTGACCCACTGAATCACAGGAGCTGATGTCACTTCAGGTGGGATCAACTTATTATTGAATATAACAGTGTTTCTTTCCCACCAAATTCCATAAGAGAAAAGGGAGGGGAGAGCACTATATTGACATACTGATTTATTTCTCCACCATGTATATGTTTTGTGTTCAAGAGAGGTACCCGGAGTCCCTTGATACTTTAGCTCTGAGCATGCTTCCTTCCATACATATTCTGCATAAGGACATAAATGAAACAAATGAGCAACTGTTTCCTCATCTGAAATACAAACAGCACATCGATTTGGTATATAT
>LPNX010709055.1:872191-956484 GCA_001517045.1 Pseudotsuga menziesii
TTTATAGTATTCGACACAAGTATTCCTTAATACTTTGGTTATATGATAGTGTGAGTTTGTTGCAATATAGTTGTATCATAGTTTATTCCAAGTTACCATCGGTGAAAAGTGTTTTTCATATTTCAAGCCTTTAGACTAAGAAATTTCCTTTTATAATATTCGACCAAAATTTATTTCAATTTCGGTTCCAATGGAGGAGGTCAACATGGAGACATTTGCATTCCAAGCCGAGGTTAATCAGTCGCTTAGCCTCATTATCAACACTTTCTACATCAATAGGGAATTTTTTTTTTGCAGGAGCTCCTCAGCAATTCATTCGATGTAAGTAAGAAAATTAAGATTTATCAACATTTGATTTCCCCTTCCCATCCTTATGCCCGCTATTTTTATCAAAACAATAGGGTAATTTTCTCAGAAACTTATGTTGGGCATAAATCCTAGGCATTGGAATAATATTAACTACTAGTTGTTATCTGTGGAATTGGATGCAGACGTTAGACAAAATTAGATTGGAAGGGCTAAAAGATAAGAGAAAACTAGATGCTCAGCCGAAGCTCTTCATTTGGTTTGTTCCGGACAAGGCTAACAAGTGCTTCACCATTATTGATAGCGGAATAGGCATGACCAAATCCAATGAGTACACTAGTAATCGATATAATTCGATTGAATCAATCTTCATATCGAATCTACTTGAATTTATTTGTGAATAATTCGATTTAATCAATATTTAGATCTAATCTTCTTGAAATTTTTTGACATGCGCTTTAATCCATAGATTTGGTGAACGATTTGGGAACAATTGCGATATTAGGGGCCAAAGAGTTTATGGAGGCATTACAAGCCGGGGCGAATGTGAGCATAATCAGTCAGTTTGGTGTGGGTTTATATTCATCCTACCTTGTTGTAGACAAAGTGATTGTCACTAGAAAGCACAATGTGACGAGGAATACATTTGGGAATCTTAGGCCAGGGGGTTGTTTATCGTAACCAGAGATGTCAACAGAGAGCCCCTCGGAAGGGGAACTAAAATTAATTTGTTTCTGAAGGAAGACCAGGTATCTTCTAATTTCTTTATCTATTTCACAATTTATTTATTACGGGTCCCTAAGGTTCTCGTTAAATTCAATGGAATGGAGAGTTAATTTTTTCTGAATTTGGTTTGGGGTGGAAGCTGGAGTACTTAGAGGAGAGGCGAGTGAAGGATGTGATTAAGAAGAATTCTGAGTACATCATCTACCCCATCTATTTATGGACTGAGAGTATTACCAAAAAGGAGGTGAGGGAGACAAAGATGAGGGTGAGGGTGAGGGTGAGGAGGAGAAGAAGGAAGGGGATATTGAGGAAGTGGTGGAAGACAAGGAGAAGCCCATTCATGAATTCAAAGGAGTGATTGATTCTAATATGCTGTAGCTGAAAAATATTATGAAGGTGATGAGGAAGAATTTAGTGAAGAAATGTATTAATATGTTCAATGAGATCATCAAGAACAAAGAGGACTATGTGAATTTCTATGAGGCTTGTTCGAAGAACTTAAAATTGGGAATGCACGAAGACATCTAGAAGAGGGATAAGCTTGTGGATTTGCTGAGATATCATTCGACAAAGTGCGAAGATGAGATGATGATCCTAAAGGATTATGTGAGCCAGATGAAAGAGAGATAGAAGGATATCTATTACATAACTGGTGAGAGAAAGAAGACGATGGAGAATTCTCTGTTGTTGGAGATACTGAAAAAGGAAAGGGTATGAAGTCTTGTTCATGGTAGAGTCCATTGATGAGTATGTCATAGGGAAGCTTAAGGAATATGATGAAAATAAACTCGTGTGCACCATGAAAGAAGGGCTAAAGTTGGGGGAGACTGAGATTGAGGAGGAGAAGAATAAGGAAGAGAAGAAAGTTGTGTTTGAGAGGCTGTGCAAAGTGATGAAAGACATCTTGGGTGACAAGGTGGAGAAAGTACTGGTTTCAGACCACATATTGGAATCTCCTTGTTGTCTGGTTACAAGAGAGTATAGGTAGATGACGAACATGGAAAGAATAATGAAGGCCTAGTAACTACGTGACAGTTCCATGTCTTCCTACATGTCCAGCAAGAAGATGATGGAGATCAACCCTAAGAAGGCCATAATGGAAGAGCTGAGGATGAGATCCGAGGTTGATGAGAACGAGAAATCTATGAATGATTTGGTAATACTCTTGTATGAGACTACCATGCTCTTCGTGATGTTATTGTAGAACAAAAGTAGAGTATGTTGCAACTACAGGCTTCATATGTCAATTTGTTTGGATGCAAAGAGTTTTAAAAGACCTATTGGAGAACCAACAATAATCAACAACCATTTTCTGTGACAATAGTTCAACCATTTCATTGTCAAAGAATCATGTGTTTCATAAGAGAACCAAACACATCGACACAAGGTATCATTTCATAAGAGAATTGGTGAACAACAAATAAATTTGCTTAGAATTTTGGAGGTCTGAAGATAAGCTTACGTACATTTTTACAAAACCATTTGCAAGAGACACATTCCAAAATGTGTGAATTTATTTAGGAATGATGAAGGTCTATACAGTGAAATCGATCATAAACAGAGAAAGTTCCATTTCTGAAACATTTTGTTTTAAAATCCCCATTTGCGCATAATTAAGGGGGAGTGTTGGAAATATTAATTACTTGCTGATCCATGTAGCAAATAAGTTGACTCTGTCAGAGTTTGTAGCATGTCATTTTCTATTAAATAGTCTAACATGGTGAAGAGTTCACGTCTATTATATATAAAGTAGTCGAATTAAATTATGAAGCTAAGTTTCTAGGTAGATAGTTATTGTAGTATTTAATGTAAGTCAGTAGAAGAAGAAGACTGAAAATATGTAGATGGACGCACATACAAACAAAGATACATAGAGGAGAAGAGAAGAACAATCCAAGTGTGCGAAGAAGAAGAAGGAAAAACTCTATGAAGAGTTCGAAGCTCAAGCTTCTATGTTTTGTGAAAGTGTTGAGAGCCGAATCTCTGTAAAAGGTGAAACATCTTGGTAAATTTCCAAGTTTGTATTTACAACTATAGTTCTTTGTTATGTCATCACAAGATATATAAATCCATAGTTTATGGTTTAATGCAAGTCTTATTTAGTTGCACATCTTCTCAATATTTACTTGAGTGAATGTTGTTTACATTTACTATTCAATGAAAGACACAAAGAATCCATAATTATTTCATAGTGTAAAAGTTATAGTTTTATCCGCAGAGAATTCGACACAAGTCTTCCTTAATACTTTGGTTATATGATATTGTGAGTTTATCGCAATATAGTTGTATTGAAATTTATTCCAGGTTACCATCGGTGAAAAGTGTTTTTCATATTATAAGTGTTTATACTAAGAAATATCTTTTTATAATATTCGACCAAAAGTTGTTTCGTCGAAGTGAGAGTTGGTCGCACAAGAGTCGCAAGAATTTTTGGTCGCACAAATTTTCGTTAAAGTAAGAAGGGAAAGAAAAGTTTATGACTGCACTATAGATCAAGTCTACAGTTAGGATGACCTTCTTTCTCAAGAATGAAAATAATAGCAATGTCAACAACATCTACCGCCTACACCGATTCTTCTTCCATCCCCGTAAAGAATACCTATAAGCAATAACCATCATAAAATTAGTAAGGATCAATTGATGCCCATGTTAAGAGATATTTTTTCCAACACCACCACCAACAAGAAGCATGAGGACCAATAGGGCACTATAAAACACAGTGAGTACAATGTCAATGTAGAGGGAGCAAATAAATCTGGGTAGAGGCTCTCCTCTTTTGTGAAAAAAGTTGTGAAAGCTAGGAAGATAGATACTTTTAACTCAAGTGAGGTGGAATCAAGAAGCAAACTAGAAAAGGTTACCAGGGGTGTATTTTCCCCATTTGCATGTGCATGTCTATAACATAAAAGTAATAGTTTAGTTTGTGTAGCACAAGTGATGCGACGACTGTTCCACATGAATATTTACCCTGAGCATACATATACAGATAGAATAGTACATGCACCCATATCACATGCTAAAAACAAGTGTAGGTTAACAAGCTGTATTGTTCCACCAAAATTAAATGAGAATTCCATCGATCATACTACTAATACAAAAAACCATGATCTTGAACTGGTCTGTTTGGGCATATCGTGCACTATTCATGAACTAGTTTGTTTGGGAGGATTGTAAACAATAAGCTGTATGCAACATCAAATTTTGTTACAGAGGGGAGGAGAGTGTCTTGTAGTGAAGATGAAACAAGTGAGCATTAAATAAGAACCATGTGACGAGAAATTTGAGTTTGAGTTTTTTGTTTGTTTGTTCAGGAATGGAATCTAGAAACAAAGAAATTCATGGCAAGATGGAATACTAGGAACCAAATACTAAATATTGCTCCACAACAATTTCATGCATAAATTCAAATGAAGGATCAAATATCCCAAACCAAAGTTTTGTGTATGACCTCGGAATTGTTGTGTATCGTTATATGGATACGTGATTATTTTAGAAATTTTAATTTTATACACCAACATAGATCCATCTTAAAAGTGGATCTAGCAAGCACCCAAAGGGATCAAATCTCTCTAGCCGCAAAACCCGTTTTTAAGGTGTAAAGTTCATGAGGAAGCATTTTAATTTATCTAATTTGTGTAGTTTTATATATATGCCGTTGTAAATGTTTAAAACTAATTTGAGCGAATATGTTATTTTTCATAATATTTTATTATTTTTTATGATATTTTATGATATTTTTATAAAGTTTGACCAAAAGTTATCTCATGGAAGTGAGTGCTGGTCGCATAGGAGTTGTCCTATCACAATAAAAGAGGGTTGAATCCAAGTGAGTATGTCGAGGTAAAAGTGTGTCAAGTGAAAAGGTTGTCGCAGTAATTCTATTGCAAGTATTTTTGGTTGCAAGCCTTTCGGTTAATGTAAAAATGGAAATAAAATTTTATGACCATGCGGTAACTCAAGTATACCATTGCGATACCTGTCTTTCCTGAGATATGGTATCAGATAAGGTTTAGGAAATAAACCTTGTCTTAAAAGGGAAAAAGTAATTTTCTAAGGAAAGTTAAAAATTAAAAATGGCTTCCACTTCTAGTTTGCACTTGTCCAGTTTATAAACTCCAATTTTTAAATGAAAAAATTATGAGTATTGGTATATAAAAATGAAGGATTTGTTTAGAGGTTAATATCATTGGGAGATAATTCATAATGGTTATGTAGAACCAATAGATCAGATGGCATATAACAATCTCAAACAAGCTGAGAAAGATTCCCTGAGGGAACAGAGGAAGAAAGATGGAAAAACTCTATTCTACATACATTAAGCCATGTGTGAAAGCATACTCTCAAGAGTAGCATCAACAATTACCACTAAGAATGCATGAGACACATTGGAGACTACATATCAAGGCTTGGACAAGGTAAAGACTTCCAAGTTGCATATTTTGAATCTTTGTCAATGAAATATACAGAGTCAATAGACTCATTTTACACTAGAGTTGTTGGTTTGACAAATCAACTAAAATATCACGAAGAAAGCATAGAATACCAAAGGGTGGTTGAAATTTTTTTCAGAAGTCTTTCCCCAAGTTTTGAATCCTTGGTTGTGACCTTGGAAGAAAACAAATATATGTCAGTGTTCACCATTGATGAGTTGCAAGCCTCACTCATCAATCATGAACACAGAATTAGTAGATCAAATACATCATTGGAAGGTGTATTCACAACAAAGTCATCCATAAGTTGTGGTAGAGGCAGGGGAAAAAACAATTCTAGAGGCAGGGGAAGAAAATTCTCAAGAGGCGGACGCAATAACAATCCCACAAATGTTGTAGATAGAGGAAAGAATAAGAACCCAAGTCAGCCAAGTGGTCACAGGTTCGATAAATAAAAATTCAATGTTATTATTGTAAAAAAATTGGTTATTATGCATATGAATGCAGAAAGAAGCAGTATTACCAAGAAAAAAAAATCTAGAACTAGTCAACAAACATCGACACTTCGTCGAGCACAAAGTTGATGGCATGCACATCCCCAATAAAATGCAATACCGTCCAAAAATTCCATGCGACATATGTCATTTAGATTCAGGATGTAACAATCATGTGACTGTTAATTTAATTTTTTTTTCCAGTCTAGATAATTTATGTCAAACTGATGTCACACTTGGAAATAAGGTCTAAGTCACTGTTTTGGGAAAATGTACTGTTGGTATTCTAACCAAGAAAGGGGAGCGAAAGTTTATGCTCGATGTTGATCATTTCGAAGGTATGAAACACAATTTTTTGAGTATTGGACAACTGATACATAAAGGTTACATAGTCTACATAGAAGACAACCATTGTGTGATTAAAGACATGCGTCCAAGAAACCAACTGATAGAAAAAGTGGCAATGACAAGAAATCACGTGTTTCCATTGAGGATAGTTCTAGACATGAAAATAAAGGCAAATACAAGAGTTTCATTCAAGGCAAAAAGAAAAGAAGTAGTTGTACATTGTGACCAGAAATAAAATGACAACGTTGAAATTCAAGTAATGTTTCAAATGGAAGTTCAAGATGATTCCTAGACATGGAATTTCATATTTGGACATCTGAATTTTGGTGGGATGAAGCTATTACACAAAAAGAATATGGTGAAAGGATTCCCATTGATCAACAAACCAGAGAGAGTTTGTGAAGGCTGCATTTTTGGAAAGTAGCAGAGAAAAACTTTTCAAGTTGGAAAATCATATAGAACACGCACACCATTTGAGATCGTGCACTCTAAAATTTGTTGCCCAATGCAAACATCATCCATAGGAGGTTGCAATTATTTTCTTACTTTTACTCATGAATACTCAAGAAAAACATGGGTATATTTTCTAAAACATAAATATGATGCATTTAGTTGTTTTTAGTAATTCAAAGCACTCGTGGAGAACCAGAGTGGACACCGCATCAAAATCTTAAGGTTGGACAAAGGAGGTGAATATTTTTCGAATGAATTTCTAAATTTCTGTAAAAACCATGGCATAGAGAAGCAATTCACTGTGTGGTATACACCTCAGTAGAACAATGTCATATAGAGAAAGAACAAAACCATTAATAAAATGGCACGCAACATGATGACAACCAAGAATTTTCCAAATGAATATTGGGTTGAAGTAGTCGCAACTACTGTATGTATTATGAACCGATGTCCAAAAAAGAGCATGAAGAACAAGGTTCCTCAAGAAGCATGGACAAGTATGAATCATAGTGTTTCTCATTTAAAAGTTTTTGGTTGTGTTGCATATGATCATGTGACAGATGAGGTGAGAAATAAATTAGTCAACAAGGGACAAAAATGTATTTTTGTTGGTTACTCCAAAGACACAAAAGCATACAAGTTGTATGACCCTGTCGCAAGGAAAGCGATCATCAGTCGTGATGTCCAATTTGTCGAGAATGAATCATGGGATAGAACCATCGAGAAGAATGTCAAGATTGTGTCAAATGTTGAGCATGATGACATGGTAGAGGAAGTGGTCCAAACAACACATGTAACTCAACCAGTCACAACACCGTCGAATCCCATGACACTACGACATGGCTCAACAGAAGGAACATCGACACAAGTCTCAACTCAAGCTACACCGACAAACACACCAACAAGACAAAAAACTCCATCAGGAAGTTCGTCGAGGTCGACATTGACAGATCTTGAAAAGACAAGAAGTCTGTGTGAAATATATGAAGTTGGTACACCAAATTGATTCTCTTTCTTTGCATTATTTTCTCAAGTAGATGATCCACTAACATTTGAGGAAGCTGTCGAAGATAAAGTATGGGCACAAGCCATGGATGAAGAAATATAATGCATTGAGAAGAATCAAACATGGGAGCTGATAGATGTACCAAAATACAAAGATGCAATCAAAATCAAATGGATTTACAAAACCAAGCTATATGTTGATGGCACTACAACAAAAACTTGTGATTAGCATCTCTTTTAGCTTCCTTTTTAGCGTACACTATCACTTTTAGTGTATTTTTCATCATTTTTTGGACAAAGTAAAGGATTTTCGACAGGATGGCACTTTTAATGGAGTTATTTGCATCTCTTTTTAAAAGTTGGTGTTATTTTGGACGCTAATTAGCATCCCAATTAGCGTCCCAATTATCGTCCCAATTAGCATCCCAATCAGCGTCCCAATTAGCATCCCTTTTTAAAAGTTGGCGTTATTTTGGACGCTAATTAGCATCCCAATTAGTATCTCATTAGTGTCCCAATTAGCATCCCCATTAGAATCCCAATTAGCATCCCAATTAATGTCCCTTTTTAAAAGTTGGCGCTTTTTTGGATTCTAATTAACATCGTAATTAACGTCCCAATTAGCGTATGAGTTAACATCCCAATTAGAATCCCAATTAGCGTCCCAATTAGTGTCCCATTTAGTGTCCCATTTAGCGTCCACAAAAGCATCCCATATAACACCAAGAATATCCTCCAAAAAAATGTCCTGAATAGCATAGCACCATATATTAATCCAAGGTCAGCGATAGGAATTGCGCCATGAATTTCAGTAGGAAAACATTCAACATAGTGCCAAGTATAGAGCCAATAATTACGTCTAGAAAACATCCAACATAGCACCAGGTATAGATCCAGGTATAGCGCCTGGAATAATGCTAGAAATTTCAAAAGGAACTGCGCTAGGAAGTGCACTAGGTTTAGAGCTAGGAATTGTGTTCAAAAAATGTACAACATAACGTCAGATATCTCAATGTCAATGTCAATGATCATGATTCATGTGATAGTACTTTTCTATCTTGATTTATCATAGTGGCACCTAAATGATCGTAATCATGGCACTTTTGGACCTTGATTAATCCTAATGAGGGGTAGATTACCTTAATGTCACCTAAATTTCTCTAATGGCATTTGTGTGTCCCAACAACATTTGATAGACCCTAATGGCATATTATTGGCCCTAACAACATGACGATCATGCTTTACGATAACTATGATGGAGCTTATGAATATGATTTGATAAATATAAGACTATATCATCCATTCTTCTGAGGTAGTATGGCTCCTTGCTCATTATTATCGCAGTTATATTGATGATGACTACAATGATGACAATGATGTTGATTTATTTTATGATGACGATGACCATGAAACCAAAAATCATCAAGAAAAAAGGACCAGATTCAAAATGAAATGAAAAAGCATTAATCACTTTCAAGAAAAGAATGTTCAGTGCCCTCCTGCATGAGGCGATACACTTAACATTTTATCACCCCTCTTTGAAGCAAACCACAGGCAGTTTATTGACACACATGAAAGAATTACCAAATTATTTTCTTTTTTCTTAAATTAAGAAAACTAATGGAATCAACATAATCCATTGATTTAGCTCTTTATGTATAGGAAGAAAACCAAATGATTTTTATTGACACACAGGCAAGAATTATGGCCATTGATAAGATTAAATTACATTTAATCGGCCATTGATAGGATTGCAATGCATGGGAAGCCAAGCACATAGTTAAAGAAGTTGACACTACTCAACACATGGACAAGAAAATGAATATCAACACACACAGAGGAATACTGATAAAACATCATCTGGGTGTTTAAACCCTGCGCATCAATATCACATATTTATTTGTCAGAATCCTTGTGTTTATAGACTATGCTACTTATAAGCATGGAAAAAGAAAAACAACTAGTTCCTAGCTTGTAAGGCAATTTTAGTGGAAATATTAAATAAGCCCTAACCTTGAACAGATTTTATGAGCGAACTATTAGAGGAACCCTAAGACTTGAATTTGCACAACCACATACAAAAATACGAATATAATTCGCTCATTAGAATTAGACAGGAATTAGAGACTTCCCAACTGTAATACCAATATAATTCTATCATTAGAACTAGCCAGGCATTAGAGACCTCCAAACTGTAAATTCATGTATGTGGGAAAACTAAATGTTATAGGGAAAAAGAAAGATACAGGGAGATTCAAAACCTGGACTCATGGAGTTACTAGCTTGTCCTAAACCCTACGAGGCAAACATAGTGACTTTCAATCATGTTTCCAACAACTCATTTCGGAGAAAATCGTATGGGATTGAACGATTGATGTAGCGCAGAGTCTTGATGGCTCTCTTTTTAATTTTGTGTTTCAAAATATTTTATATTTGAATTTATTTCAGAGAACAACAATAGTCACTCTCCAATGGTTTAGCTATCGCAATAGATTTTGGTTTTCCAAACATAATGGTGGATTAAACCAAAACATATATTTTAAATGGTCCACCTACCTCATCACACATCACAAGATGGCCATTCCGTTCACATTGAAGTATCCTACTACTTGGATTAGCTATTTGCTAGCGGGAACACTCGATTTACCAGCGGTAATATCGGTATTCACCAAATCCCCACCCTTGGTAGTCTTATTCGTGGGGTGAAAATTGAAATGAAACCCATAACCGAATAAAACCATTAACAATATTTTTATAATTTGAAGAAATATTTGTTGTTGCTATAATTTAGAACTTACTGGGTCAGGTTCTAATTTCTTTCTAATATAGGGATTTTATAATCAAAATCGTGAAAGAAGAAATACATAACATTTGGTATTCCTAGGGATAGGTGTCTGTGATTCAATATCAGTTTGATTTAGAAGTTTATAATGTGTTGGTTTTACTTTAGGCAGCTCAAAAAATCATGATAATGAAAGGGTTGAGAGTTTGATAAAGCATAATTGATTGATCGAATTGATGAGAGAGATTCATTAAGAATTTGTTTAAGCACTCACTTGTGGATTTGGTTGTCGTCTTTGATATGCATGTTAGTATAAACGTATTGGTGTTCGATGCACATTACAATGGTGAATATTTGGCACAAATTAAACTTGGGAAGTAATGTTGTGGTATAAACACACTAGTAATCTTTGTCATACATTTGTGGTGTTGTGACCTAGTTACATAGGCATAAATTTCAATCATATGCTATGCATTACACAACATAGTGCAGTGACTCTTTTTGTAGACATAATGTATTGAATTAGTTGAGGAGCACAACAATTTGCATGGAAGGCCAATAGTTAAGACAAATCGTCTTCCTTGTTTGTCTCTTCCAATTTGGAAATTTTTGTACTTTGTTCATTATACACAATATTGAATAGACTAGAAGTCTTTGAAATGTTTGTGTCTTGATGATAAATGACATATCATGATATTGTGAATGCTTGAATAGTTGGTTACTTGGATATTTTTCTCAAATTCAAGTTGTCCATACCTTGTAACACATTGTCACAAACTTAATGGGAATTTGGAGATGCTTAGTTGTCAATATAAACATCCTAATGTTTGTGTGAATGAATATATTATCTTTTTTATCAGTTCACTAATTAATTTGAAAAAAGATAGTGAATAAGAAATATATTTATGCGTGTATGTCATGATCCCTACTCATTGGTTGGCTCAACAAGAAGAAATATTTGTGTCTTAGGAAAGTGAAAGAGGGAGTTGTATAAGACCTTATTGGCCAAGTTAATCGAAGACACACCCTTCCAAAAATATCCTTATGAGTTGTGTTGATAGATGAAGGACTAGCCCTGGAAAGAATTAACCAAGTACTCTATTGGGTGGCACTATAAACTTATATTATCTACACACATCTTTCTCTCATTTTCGTAACATATCGAAGTTCTCTTAGATGTTTCATTTCCCTCACTATGAGGGTATGCTAGTAAAACCAAGTTAATGGTTGAAATTTAGAATTTACTCATTGGTAATAAAACCAAGTTAATGGTTGAAGTATCATTTTATCATATGCGAAATTTGATTTATGGTAAAATTCATAGTCCTTTCGCCTCAATAATAGCTTAGGGATGTAGCCTCGGGAATCAATAAAACTGATTTTGAACACTTTAAGTTGTCATATGTGTATCATTAATTTTACAGTTCAGTGACATAACAACTATTCTATTGTATTTTTTCAAGTTGGAGCACACTTCATTATACAAAAAGACTACTTAGACTATGTCATAACCATATTGGGGCATCCACCTACAATCCAAAATTGAGAGATCTAAGAATGATAAGGATTGGAAACGTAAGAAAAAATAATACATAACTCAGAAAATATTAAAAAAAAATTCCGACATATCAAGCAAGTTAGCAAAGCTAGCATAACCAAGGTAAGAGCATCAATTTTTTTTGTTCAATACTTTTCGTGAAAGCATACATGTATGGGATGGAGGGAAAATGGAATCAAGCCTAAGTAAATTGAATCCTTGCAACTCACTACATGTCTGAGTCTCAACAAACCTCCTTTTAAATTGAACCAAAATACCAAAAGAAGTTTATTAATGGATAGATTTGAGAAACTTCTAGGTGTGAGTAATTAAGGGCTCGAGGCTCTAAAATTTGTTGTGATTTGTACCAGTCCACGATTCAATGAATCGCCAGTCACAGGTAGAAATTTAAGTTATTTAATGAAAACAATTAATGTGTATACCTCTATGTCGAACCCGTTTTCCATGTTGATGCAGGCCACTACCCTCTTTTTTGTCTTACCAAAAGGCATCATATTGAGGAAGAAGACCTAAAATTATGGACTTCACCTTCAAAGATTGCCTTGCAATCACATTGGTAAGTAGTGATAAGAAGATCACAACAATCCAACGTTTCAAATTTCAGTTGATAGTGTTAATTAAACACTTATATGGTAAATTTAATATAATACTTACTTATAGTTGTCACTTACTCTTTGTGTCTTGACACATTTAATATTTTATGGTTGTCTCTACGCCTTGATCCAATTCATATTATAAGGTGAGGATGTGCATGCATAATAATCCTTAGTTATGACTATGGGATGAGGATTTAAAGGGAATATGATGTAAAGACAAGTAATTTTTATATGTATTTTGGTGGCGCTGAGTACAAATGTTGTGAGAAACCACAAAGGTTTGGAAGGACGAAGGGAGATTACATCACGATCATGCCACCCATAAAATTGAAGACTATTCTTGAGCCAACAAATGTTTTTTTAATTTTAATAATAACCATTGTTTCTCCGTATCATGTGCCCAATGACACCTCTCTATATCAATGCATAAATCGACCTCTGTACGGTTTGTGATCCTAGCTACATGCCATTATTTGCATTTGCATGACATCGAGTGTTGTTTATAGTTGTCATGAGTCCACAATATTCATGCAAGAAATGAAGTATTGTAGAGGAGGACTCATCAAACCGACCTTTTGAATTTCATTTTGACAAAAAAAGAGTGGACATTGGTAGCGAGATTCACATAGGTAGTAGGTACAAAGTTTTTAGCTCATTTTGGGCCTAGTTGTAGACTAGTAGTTTTTTTTGTAATGGTTGTAGGTGTTGACACATTGTCACACTTTAGATTGCAGCCCCAAGTGACTTGGGAGTCGTAGTCACATCTCGATGGCTAGTGCCTCGTAGTCATCAATGATTACTGGTCATCTTCCATAGCTAAGAAGTGAGTGCATGACATGAGTGAGTGAGTGATTACACAACAATCTAACATTTCAAATTTCAGTTGATAGTGTTAATTAAAGACTTATATGGTAAATTTAATATAATACTTACTTATAGTTGTCACTTACTCTTTGCGTCTTGACACATTTAATATTTTATGGTTGTTTCTATGCCTTGATCCAATTCATATTATAAGGTGAGGATGTGCATGCATAATAATCCCTATTTATGACTATGAGATGAGGATTTAAAGGGAAGATGATGTAAAGACAAGTAATTTTTATATGTATTTTGGTGGCACTGAGGACAAATGTTGTGAGAAACCACAAAGGTTTGGAAGGACGAAGGGAGACTACATCTCGATCATGCCACCCATAAAATTGAAGACTATTCTTGAGCCAACAAATATTTTTTTAATTTTAATAATAACCATTGTTTCTCCATATCGTGTGCCCAATGACACCTCTCTATATCAATGCATAAATTGACCTCTGCACAGTTTGTGATCCTAGCTACATGCCATTATTTGTATTTGCATGACATCGAGTGTTGTTTATAGTTGTCATGAGTCCACAATATTCATGCAAGAAATGAAGTATTGTAGAGGAGGACTCATCAAACCAACCTTTTGAATTTCATTTTGACAAAAAAAGAGTAGACATTGGTAGCGAGATTCACATAGGTAGTAGGTACAAAGTTTTGAGCTCGTTTCGGGCCTAGTTGTGGACTAGTATTTCTTTTTGTTATGGTTGTAGTTGTTGAAACATTGTCACACTTTAGATTGCAGCCCCAAGTGACTTGGGAGTCATAGTCACATCTGGATGGCTAGTGCCTCGTAGTCATTAATGATTACTGGTCATCTTGCATAGTTAAGAAGTGAGTGCATGACATTAGTGAGTGAGTGATTATAATAGATCATATTTCCAATATTTTGAATGACAAGTTGAACTTTATAGCATAGGAATTTCAACATATTGAGAAATCTATATAGATGAGTAATTTCAAATGTTTCCCTTCTTTTGAAATGTTGATATAAATTATGCCCTTCTTAATTGGAAGGGTAAAATTCAGATTTTAATTTTTTTTGAAGGGCACTTTTAACTTTACACTTATAGAACCCTTTGGAAGGGCTGGGAAGGGTTCAATTTTAAACGTTGGGACTCCACATCATTGCCAAATTTCTTTAATACACGTCCACATATTTATTCTTTTTCACATGTTTTTTTGGTCATTGGCGGACCTCCACCTATGGCTACTTGGATTTACTTATGCCAAATGTCCATATTCCATTTAGGGTTAGTTTGACTCTGCCATTTCCTCTGCTAATGTGATTACTAGTACGAAAGGAGTCTCAATGTTTTATAATTGATTTTTCCCCACAACACACGGATATGGATCATATTCTCTGCAATACAAGCCTTGGAAATTGTTTATCGATGGTAAGCAATATAGTATGGGTATCCTTTAAGACCTCAAAATAACTGAACACCCATTTGATAATCCTCAATACCCTTTATATGGTTTGGATTTTGGGATTCAGTTTTAACCATTGAACTATTTTTTGATGTGGGTCTGAGCCTGAGAGAAGAAGTCCCTGATCTCTTATAAGATCTCCATTGTTGGGTATTTTCAAGATTATGATTTGTGAATTGGATGGACAATTATGGCCCTAAAAGCCATAAGTTTGACTCATGTAAGGTATGAGATAGGTGACAAACTAGGTCATTTCCTTGCATGAATTTCCCTTCTTCACGTTTTCATTGGCCTAGGCGGATTTTTGACACATTTTATATTCAAAAGAGAGATTCAAGCCATATTTTTCGCTTTGGGTATTCTTATATCAGATTTTATAAACGAACTCATAAAGAAATATGTTCAACAAGCCTGCCTTGATACGTGCGTAGCATTAGAGAAGTGTGATTCCCATGGTTGGCCCTCAAGCCACTCACAGTATATGGCCTTTTTTGTTGTGTATATGTCCCTTCTTGTCTCTAAAGGGATTGGAATTTCAAACAAATGGAGTAAAATCGTCACTGCTTCCCTTCCTTGGCTCTTCACAGTGCTCACCATGTATTCTAGAGTGTATTTGGGGTACCACACTGTGGCATAGGTGTATGCATGAGGGATTTTAGGGCTATTTTTGGGTGCTTTATGGTTTTGATTTGTGAACTCTATGCTTGTTCATACATTCCCTCTACTTGAAAGCACCCCAATATGTGAATACCTCTGCATCAAGGATAGTTCACATATTCCTAATGTGTTGCATTTAGAGTACCAAAATTCCAGAGCAGCTAAAAAGGAGACGATGGATGCAAAACGTGGGAAATAGGAAAGAGTAGATTGAATTAGGTTCTAAAGTGGGGAACGGGTGCTCTTGATATGCTTAAATCTACATTTTTCTCTTTTTGATTACTATTATTGTTTTTTTTTCCTTTATTGAATGGGAGCTGCATCACCTTTCTTAAGTCAGAAGCCAAACTTGTTAGGAAATAAATATACTGGGGCGGTGGCTCTATTATGAGCATTATTACAATTACTATTACTATCACTATCCTTATTATTTGGAGGAAACTGATACTTATTACTGGAAGAAAAACAATTGTTTTCCCTTCATAGAGAACCTTGTATGATTTTTTTATCGCCAAAAGCTATTTTGAAAATTGGCTACATGAATCAATTAATTAGGTTTACTCCCTAGAACAATGTGTTTCAGTCTCTTTGCACTGAAAATGTTTAAGCATATAATTCCCATCTCCTCTTTACAATTGCATTCCATTACACTTGATCTTACTGCTCACATCTTCAACACAGGGAGAGTTTTCTCTATAGTAATAAAGTCTATAAAAGGATTTTCCATGAACAATCTTGCAGAGAGTATGAAATTTGGGAATCCCAGGTTTCTTGGCTCCCTCCCCGTAAAGGTAAAAAAATGTCCCAGAGAGAAATAAGACATTAGAAGCAGCCATTACTGATAAGGAAAACTGATTTGACCAAGCTTGATGAAACCTAAAATTAAAACAGAACTTCAGTGTGGGGAGAGTCATGTTTGTCAGCACCATTTTTCCCTATCTTTGGCCTATTCCTTACAGTTGGGACACTTGGAATAATATATATAGATTAACTTACTAGCTTAACTCTATAAGAGAAGGCCACCTTCAGCTTTCAATACAGGAAGTTGTATTGGTAACTCAAATAATGGGTCACATTTGAACTACAACTTGGTTAAGTATACAATCAATAAATGACTTTTTGCGAATCTAGCACCTTAGCAGCAAAAACCGAGTTTTGTAGTTGTTGATGCTTTATATTTTATAAATGAGATATAATGATATTTAAACTTTTAATGTCTTTTTCTAAGAATAGAAATGATTATGCAGTAAACCTTTTGAGAGGAGGACAGACACTAGTATTTTTTATAGGACAGAGACGCTAGTATTTTTCATGAAAAAGCATGCCTAATAATATCTTGTTTTGTTTTCATTATAACTAACTCTTTTCTTTGCAGCACTGATGCAGTACCTGACTCTTATGTTTTGATTGAATTATCTATCTAATTCCTTCTTATATTTACAGTCTAATCATTTTTGACATCATTCACAGCTCTATACTGTGAGTTTTGTTTTTGAATATATTCATTACTTTGAGTTTGACACACAAAGGTGACTTCTATATTCAGAAAAATATAGATTAAAGTTACTGCTTCGATACTATAGTAAATAAGCTCCTTCTGGCCACTTGACTTTCAACTCTTTAAATTGTTAATAGAAAAAATGTTACTTTGATAATCCCTTTTTCCACAATTGAATTCTAAAGGGAAGACTTTGAAATTTGACTAAGATGAAGTTTTATCATTTATGCATCGAAGTTAGGATTCAATGCATGATTAATTACTCAGTTCAATATTATGACATTTATAGAGTCGAAGCCGGGTTTTAAAAATCGATGTACTCTATTTTTATCGGAATATGATTAAATTATACTTAAAATGATGCTACGTTAGTCTCAGTGCCAACCCTATTCTCAACCTTCATAGTTTATTGGGATGTAGTTAATAGGTCAAGTAAATATAAGCTAAAAGTGTTGTTCATGGAAGGATTGGTAGAAAGATTGTGTTTTGTTATCTGGAAACATTCTCAGGGGACTGATTATAATGAATTTCCTGGATCTCATCTTTGTTTATAGGTGTTCTGTGACTAAAGGGGAAAAAATTATCTTTTCTAGTACGAATATGTCATCCCTGTCATTAATTTTATTATAGACCTTCACAGAAGTTTATGTGAATAAATCATGCTTCCATATTGCTATGCTAATAGTATCAGTACAGGGGAATATGTGGTTACTGATCATGCATATGGCAGCAGGGGACTCTGTAATGATTCAAAATTCAAATGTGACTAGAATTGATTTTTCTGGTCAAAATTTGGAAATATCTTAGGATTAGTATTTAAACAAAATGCATTAGATCAATTCATCTCAAGTATTTGCATCCAAACATTATGAAATGCATTTGTACATGCCTTTGTCTTTAAATCAGCTCATTCTTAACCTCAGGTTGGATATCCAACTTTCTTTCCTTTATCCTTGTCTTTGAATAGATGAACAAGTTAGTGTGTGCAAAAAATGATTTACTTGTAAATTATAGTCTAAGGGAAACTTGGCCAAGCATTTCAGAGAGTAGGATGAAGTTCAGAAAAGTGATGGATGCACTGATGGGGAAAAGTCATGAATGCATCCTCAAGCTTTCAGGATTGATTTATACTGCCCTACTGCTAGGGTAGTATGAATTAGAAGATTCGAATTAAATGTAGCAGATTGTTATTGTGATGAATTTGCACTATATTCTACTAAAAATGACATCCTAGTCGAGTGGACATGCATATGGAAGTCCTAGATTAACTTACTATGGAACAAAAGGTTAATCCAGACATTAAATTGATCACAATAGATTCCCATGCCAACAGTGAATTGAGAGGAGCTTGATAAAAATTACAAAAGCTGTGATGAGACAAGCACATATATGAAACTACTCACTTTTACATGCCACATTACATCGATGAAATTTTTCTCGTTGTCTCTTTTTTTTCATATAACCATGCATAGAAACGCTTAGACTTCACTACTATCCACAGGTGGTAACCAGGGTAAGCTATTGGTGCCTAAGATCCAAGCATCTAACCTTTAGGTGATCAAGAAAGTAGAACTAGTGACCTTCTAACTTGGAGGAAATATCTCACATTTGGCTCATGACCACTTGAGATAACCCTTAGGACTGGTTGTTACCCATGGTCATACCAACACTGATTGGAATCCATGTATTAACCATAATAGATTATGTAAAAGGGTTTGTGAATAGTAAATATGATCTTGTAGGGGATTGGGAAGTGAATGTTGTAGCTTGAAAAATGTGCACCATAAATGGGTTGAAATATTTGTAAAAACGACGACGATAAAATATCCTATTAAAGTCAACTTGGGACCGAACATGTGTTAATCTCCCTTGATAATGGTGGAAATGTTAGTTTTTGGTACCTTGGAAATTGTGTCCAAGTCCCGGTTGCACATGCTATAGAAGAAGGTACAAACAAATGTCTATACTATAGGAGACGGTACAAAAGTTACTACAAGTATGATCACATATGGTAGTCTCAGTAGAGTCATACAACACTGTCTTCTGTGTAGCATGATGGTCTATGAATGAGGGTGCCATGGTAGGGTAGACTAGGAAGAAGGATGCATGATCTCATCATTGATAGGGGAGGAATTGTTGTGCATGTTTCCAGATTCATTTTAGATACTATTCTTTTCAATTTATAAAAGAGAAAGCAGAAGTATAGATTTATTAATTCAATATACACTTCAATTGTTAATGGTTTGTTGTTTTTCTTGGTAGCAGATTTTCATTTTTAAACTAATAAAAAGTAGTAACAAGTTTGATAGTCATCTATTGAGTTTCCTTATATATATGTGTGTGTGTGTGTGTGTGTGTGTGTGTGTGTGTGTGTATTTACATATGACAATATATGTTTATAGATTCTAACAATAATTACATAGGGAAGTTTTGAGTGGCTTCATTTTTTCCATTATTTAGTTTTTTTAAGGAATTATTTTAGTGCATAATCTATTCGCCATGGTTTTGAATATTTAACATGGCATCATAGCGCAATTTTTGATATTTTCTATATTTCGTATATGCAGAGGCACAATATATGGATTAGAGCAATATTGGAGGGTTTTAATAGGAAATATGTTCAACTTCGGTGAGAAACGTAGATCTGTGCGAGTTATCAACACATAACTTGTGAAGGGTTGTGGGGGTGTGAAACCCTATTTGTTTAATGGAGTTGTAGTAATGGCCACTTCCACTATGTGAGAGTCACCTTTTGGATGCCACTTCTCACTTTGTGCTATGGAAGTTGAGATTACAAAACCTCCTATAAATGGAAAACTTGGTTACCTTGTGAAAAATATGGTTGTATCACCTAAAAATCCCTCAAAGATATGGGCATAACACAACAAGCAGGAAGTAATTGCAAAGAAAATCTTGTGGGATTCAATGAAGGATCCTTGATCCCTCGTATCATTGGGAAAAGACTACCAAAGACATGTATGAAGCCTTGGAGTCCTTGTACCAGAGTGTGAATGTATCTAGGAAGATGATTTTGAGGAACAAGCTTACCACTACGCACATGAGAAAAATAGATACAATAGGAAGTTATCTCATGAATATAGTAGAGTTATATCATGAAGATAGTAGATTGCTCACATATTCAACAAAGGGAGATTTTTCTATATAGTAATACAGTCTATAAAAGGATTTTCTGTGAACAATATTGTAGAGAGTATGAAATTTGGGAAGCCCAGGTTGCTTGGCTCCCTCCCTGTAAAGGTAAAAAATGTCCCAGAGAGATATAAGACATTAGAAGCAGCCATTACTGACAAGGAAAACTGATTTGACCAAGCTTGATGAATCCTACAATTTAAACAAAACTTTAGTGTGGGAAGAGTCATGTTTTTCAGCACCATTTTTTTCTATATTTGGCCTATGCCTTACAGTTTGGACACTTGGAATAAGATATATAGATTAACTTACTGGCTTAACTCTATAAGACAAGGCCTCCTTCAGATTTCAATACAGGCAGTTGTATTAGTAACTCAAATAATGGGTCACATTTGAACTGCAACTTGGTTAAGTATACAATCAATAAATGACTTTTTGTGAATTTGGCATCTTAGTAGCCAAAACCTAGTTTTGTAGTTGTTGACGCTATATGTTGTATAAATGAGATATAATGATATTTAATGTCTTTTACTAAGCATAGAAATGATTATGCAGTAAACCTTTTGAGAGGAGGACAGACAATAGTATTTTTTATAGGACATAGACGCTAGTATTTTTCATGAAAAAGCATGCCTAATAAGATCTTGTTTTGTTTTCATTATAACTACCTCTTTTCTTTGCAATAATGTTGTAGTACCTAACTCTTATGTTCTGATTGAATTATCGATCTAATATTGAATTATCAATCTAATGCCTTCTTATATTTACAGTCTAATAATTTTTGACATCATTAACAACCCTATACTGTGAGTTTATTTTCTTTTCTTATATATAGATCTGAATATTTGATAACCAGTGTTAGTTTCCTTCATTTTTTCTGTCTGGATTTGGCCATCATGTACATCATTTTATATGAAATCTGGTTCCTAGTTTGATTTTTGAATATATTCATTGCTTTGAGTTTGATACACAAAGGTGACTTCTATTTTCAGAATAATACATATTAAAGTTACTGCTTCGATACTATAGTAAATAAGATCCTTCTAGCCACTTGAATTTCAACTCTTTAAATTGTTAATAGAAAAAATGTTAATGCCAACATTGAATTCTCAAGGGAAGACTTTGAACTTTGAATAAGATGAAGTTTTATCATTTATGCATCGAAGTTAGGCTATGCATGGTTAATTACTTAGTTCAATATGACAGTAGTATTTTTTATAGGACATCGATGCTAGTATTTTTCATGAAAAAGCATGCCTAATAAGATCTTGTTTTGTTTTCATTATAACTACCTATTTTCTTTGCAATACTGATGACGTACCTGACTCTTATGTTCTGATTGAATTATCTATCTAATGCCTTCTTATATTTACGATCTAATAATTTTTGACGTCATTAATAGCCCTATACTGTGAGTTTATTTTCTTTTCTTCTATATAGATTTGAATATTTGATAACCAAAGTGTTAGTTTCCATTATTTTTTCTGTTTGGATTTGGCCATCATGTACATCAAAGTTTATATGCAATCTGGTTCCTAGTTTTATTTTTGAATATATTCATTACTTTGAGTTTGACACACAAAGGTGAATTCTATATTTAGAAAAATATGGATTAAAGTTACTGCTTTGATACTATAGTAAATAAGCTCCTTATGGCCACTTGACTTTCAACTCTTTAAATTGTTAATAGAAAACTTTGATAATCCTTTTTGCCACAATTGAATTCTAAAGGGAAGACTTTGAACTTTGACTAAGATGACGTTTTATCATTTATTCATTGAAGTTAGGCTTCAATGCATGGTTAATTACTCAGTTCAATATTATGACATTTATAGAGTTGAAGCCAGGTTTTAAAAATTGTTGTACTCTATTTTTGTCGGAATATTATTAAATCATACTTAAAAGGCTGCTACGTTAGTCTCAGTGCCAACCCTATTCTCAACCTTCATAGTTTATTGGGATGTAGTTAATAGGTCAGCTAAATATATAAGCTAAAAGTGTTGTTCATGGAAGGATTGGTAGAAAGATTGCGTTTTGTTATCTGGCATAACACAACAAGCAGGTAGTAAGTGCAAAGAAAATATTGTGGGATTCAATGAAGGATCCTTGATCCATCGTATCATTGGGAAAAAGAATACCAAAGACATGCATGATGCCTTGGAGTTCTTGCACCAGAGAGTGAATGTATCTAGGAAGATGCTTTTGAGGAACAAGTTCACCACTACCCACATGAGAAAAATAGATACAATAGGAAGTTATCTCATGAATATTTTAACTAGTAAATGAAATAAAAAGGATATGATACCAAGTTTTATGTGTATATCTCGCTAGATGCATTGGGGTCCATCGTGAGTTGATTGTGTATGTTGTAAGTTCTTCAGGATTGAACATATGATTAAAATTTAATACTATTCAAGAACAACTTGGTCAATGTGCTTCTTCATAAAGGAAGCATTTGAGTGAGAACAGAATGGTCGTAGAGTGGTTTTGAGATGTTAAATCTAACTAATTCTGTCAACATTAGTAAAAACGAAATCGATATTTTATTCTCTAAACATTTTTTTTAGTTAATAAATTTTAAAAGGATGATTTATGTTTTGGGGTTAATGTTTCCAGGGTGTGCCATAGCCTTCACTCCTAAGACAAAGGAAACCAATATGTGTTTACCTATACTATTCCAGCTGGTGCATCTGAGTAGGTATTTTTTGTTGCATTATTTTGTGATTTTTCTGCAACAAGTTTTTGCTTATATCTTGTGATTGTCAGATTCATGTACTTGCATATTTTGTTGTTTAAATTCTCCTTTTTATTTCAACAATAGTGGAATCAAGGAAACGAGATGGACAATTGTCTGCTTGTGAGGTGATCCTATTTCATCACGAAGACATGGTAATTTTATAGGAGATTTCAAAGATTGGATTCTGCCAAGGAATGTTTAAAATATTGTAATTTGTGTCATACCACACCCTTGATGCATAAAGTCTCAACATTCCAAGGAAAGCGAGGGGAAAAAGGTGAAACAAATACATTTAGGCAAATTGATGTTTTCGACCTCCATGAGTTGTACCCATTAAGAGACAGAGTGTTGTTGCAACTTTGTACATATGATTTCTTTGAACTATTGTCATGTATAGTTGTGTGGGGAGTATTACAAGATCATTCAAGTATTTTTTTCTTCCCCTTCTCTACTCTTTCACAAGTTGTGTTTTCCTCATATGTTCTCGTATCTTGTGTGGGAGTCCATATGAACTTCTGTTTCTATCTTACCGATGTTTATTTCTTACTTCTTTTTGTAAACATTTGTTATATGGATTTAATTTTTTTATTTTGGAAATTGTTTCTTTTATAATATGCATTATTTTATTTTGATTTTCTCTTCATTTCAATGCTTTTCAGGTCTTTTCCATAATTTCATGTTAACTTTGTAATCATGTAACTTCAAGTCTCCCATTTGTGCAGTGGCCTTTTACTGTGTGATACTGATGACACCCTCATCTTTATTTTTTGTTGCTTTTGCATAGCTTCTGAGCTATTGTTACTAAGTTGTCTCTATTTTCTTTAGTGCTCTCATTTGTAGAAGAGCTTAGGTGAGCTTCTTCTTTGTTGGCCTTCTCTGCATTTCAGTTCTTTTCAACTTTTGTTCAGCTTTCTCATGACCAAATGCAGGGACATCATTTTTTAAACTGTGCTTCTCTCTCTCTCTCTCTCTCTCTCTCTCTCTCTCTCTCTATATATATATATATATATATATATATATATTAAAGAATATAGCTTTCTATCTTTCTATTATTCTTTTCATTGTGCATATGTTTCAATTTAGTTTAGCTGGAAATTGCATTCTTAGTTATATGTGTCTTTTGACTTCTACTATGTGCTTCCTGCAATGGATTTCCGACTATTGCTTTTGGTCTGGATAATTATTTTGTTCACATGCATTGATAGCCTTGAGTAACACCAAAATGGAAAAATCTATGCACAATGACACATTTTATGAAGGTTGTTAATCTTATGTGAGAAACACCTGAGGGAGTAGATGAATAATTACTTGGCTTTCCAAGCTTATCCTTTAATTCATTTCTTTTTTAGAATTGATGATGTTCAATTCAAAAATTGTAAAGAATGGGAATATAGAACAATTACTCATCCTAATTCTACTAATCCAAATGCTACTCATGGTTGCTTAGAAATGAAAATTTTGACAGAATACATGTTCTTAGTATTCTTAATCACCCCACATATAGAACTGAGAATTCACAAACAACCAAACTTTGGTACCATAAAATTGATCTAATTGTTTAATGTTGTACTATTTGTTTCAGTTTCATTCCCAAATGTATCAATAAAATGGGTTCTAAACTATGGGAATCATCCTTGTGTATATCTTCTGTGTAGATTTGATCTGTGCACGTGTAATATTGCAATGAGTTTTTATGGTTCTAAGCTTCAACACTTTAATTGCATATGGATGTATGACATGTTTGTGTACTTCCAATACATCTGATAATAATGCAGGACAAGAGATATTGGTTGTTATGGATGAATACTTAGAGCACTTGTGTAATCTTTTGCAAGCCAAAGATGGAGGCCCTGCATGGCATAAAGTCATGGATTGTTCAACCCCAACCATGTATTACCAAGCTTGGCGTCGTGACCCAAAGGTAGTTTTCTTTTTTTGTCAAATTGATACAAAGGCTATTGTAATACTCACGGTGTTTAAGCTTCTTAGTAGTGCATGCAATTTACTACTACTATTTTCTAGGTTGGTCCTCCACAATATCGAAGTAGAACATTATATGAGGATGTTGCACCTAAACTAATGAGAGACATTTTCTGGGATGACGAGTTTCGTCTTAAGTGGGATGACATGCTTCTCTATTCAAATACTTTAGAAGAGCGCCCACAAACATGGACAATGATTGTCCATTAGGTCAGAAAGGTGTGCAGTAGAGAATTGACATTACTCCTGGTTTTCATGATGTTCTGTTCCATTTTTTAAATTTTAGTTGGTGTAAAATCTTGCAGTTTCCATTCATCTGTAGTGATCGGGATTAGGTCATTGGTCATCGAATTTGGGAGTATGGAAATGCATACTTCTTTGTGACAAAGGTATGGCTCTTCACTGTTTGATAATTTATTTACTTTTAATTTGTTGTAGTTGACCTTTTGGTGTAAATATACTGTATGAGATGCTTCATAGAGTGGTTGAAGGGGTACATCAAAGTTGAAGTTCTAGTTGAGAATATTTTAAAGAGATATGTGCCATTTGATCATGTGATCCCAATCAGCTATAGGTAGTAACAAGGATATAATTTTTGTTTTATTTCCTCATGTTATAGGGTGTCTGGTCAAGGATTAAAAACTTCCTTTTTCCTTGGCTCCTTGGTGTTTGAACAAATACAAGAAACATTTGTGAAAATATTTCTATTCGGTCCATGTTGCAGTTGCAACCAGAACCAATTCCTATTCATCATTATGTATATCCTCCAGGTTGCATGCTTGATTTTTTGATTAATATGATTTTGATTAAAGGGTATTTATAATTTTATTCTTGATCTTTGATTGGAAATAGCACTTGCTCTATTTAGTTGGTGATGTTTCAATTTTTGTATCTGGATTGTGTTAAAGATAATAATTATGAGAATTGCTTTCATGACAAACTACAAATGTTCATGCCTAGGCATGTTGAGATCAAAATTGCTGTAAATTTTGAATGACTTAGTCTTGAATTGATATAAAAATATGGGCTTTACAATCACATGATATCTTATGAAAATTCTTGTTGCAATTAAACTGTATTTCTAGCTAATGCATATTGATTTTAACAATCCCATTAAGCCAATTTCTTGAGTTTTGTTCAAAATTCCTAAAAACGGTTTATGGATTTCATAACCTGCTTGATCATATATTGTGAACTTATACAATCTATCATCCTTTGCCAACCATTAGATACTCAAAGTTGTGTATTGATCCTTTTTACCATTATAGAGGACCCTATAAGTTAGGTTCCCAAATTCTTAAAGGGTGCTATCTCAAAGGAAGAGCGCCTGCCTTACAAGCAGGAGGGTGGTGGTTCGATTCCTCCATGTCCTAACGATATTATAAAATTGGTTAAGAACAACTAAATTATTAACCAAAAAATTAGATTTAAGTGACCAAACAATGAGAGATAAGTGACCAAACAAAATGACCAAAATTCACATATAAAATTAGTAAAAACGGCTAAATAAATGAGCAAAAAATGAGATATGTGAAACTAGGCATTAAAGAGGATGCGACATGGGGTGCTAATGATGAAGCCAAACATGGCATTGATATGGTAGCAAAATAAGTCACAAAACTAGGCATTAAAAAGGATGCAACACGTGATGCTAATGATGAAGCCAAACATGGCGTTGATATGGTAGAAAAATAAGACGTTACTTTGGATACAAAACATGGTGCTACATAGGAAGAAAAAAATGGTGCAACAATAGAAGAAATATTTGGTGTCATTTTGGTAGTAAAACACGAAGCAAAAAATGAAGCAAAATTTGGTGCAAATTTGGAAGCGAAAATTGGCAAATATTTGGAAGTAAAACATGGTGCAAAATGGGATGCAAGTAAAAGAATTACGAGGTATGTAAGTGGGACACAAGATCTTGGCATAATGTATTCAAACTCAGAGAATTTTAAACTCATTGGATACACTGACAGTGAAAATGAAGAGCACATCTGGGTACACATTTTGGTAGAGTGACAATGGAGGAAACACATATGACAGGAAGAGCACATCTGGGTACACATTTTGGTAGAGGTGTTGTGATGTGGGATTCAAAGAAACAACCCATAGTAACTCTATATTCAAAAAAAATAGAGTATGTCTCAGCTACAAGCGTTGCATGTCAAGTTGTTTGGATGTAGAGAATTTTAAAAGACCCGTCACAGAACTAGTAAGAACGAACAACCATTTTCTGCGACAACATTTCAACTATTGCATTGTCAAAGAATCACGTGTTTCACAAAAGATCCAAACACATCAACACAAGCTATCATTTCATAAGAGAATTGGTGAACAACAAATCAATTTCTTTAGAATTTTGCAGGTCTGAAGATTAACTTGCAGACATCTTTACAAAACTATTGGCAAGAGACACATTCTAATATATGTGAAGTTATTTAGGAATGATAGGGTCTACATAGACAACTTATCGTGGCACTCCTTTTGGTACCCTCTACCGCGATAGGGATAAAATTCTAACTTGTATATAGGACATCCTCCTTGATAGAGTATTTGATGCAACAATCACATGAATGTTAAATTAATTTTTTTTCCAGTCTAGCTAATTCAATTCAAACTGATGTCACACTTGGAAATAATGTCTAAGTCACTGTTTTGGGAAAAGTTACTGTTGGTATTCTAACCAAGTAGGGGGAGCGAAATTTTATGCATGGTGTTTATCACGTCGAAGGTATGAAACACAATTTGTTGAGTATTGAACAACTGATACATAAAGTTTATAGAGTCTACATAGAAGACAATCATTGTGTGATTAAATACATGCATCCAAGCAACTGACTAATAGAAAAAGTTCCAATGACAAGCAATCACTTATTTCCATTGAGGATAGTTCCAAACATGAAAAATGAAAATACAAGAGCTGCATTCAAGGTAGAAAGCAAAGAAGCAGTCATACATTGTGACAAGAAATAAAATGACAGTGCTGAAATTCAAGCAGCGTTTCAAACAAAAGTTTAGGATGATTCCTCGCCGTGGCATTTCATATTTGGACATTGGAATTTTGGTGGGATGAAACTATTACACACAAAGAATATGGTTAAAGGATTTCCATTGATCAACAAACCAGTGAGATTTTGTGAAGGATGCATTTTTCGAAAGTAGCATAGAGAAACTTTTCTAGTTGAAAAATCATATAGAAGACACACACCACTTGAGATCATACACTCTGACATTTGTGACCCAATGCAGACATCATCCATAGGAGGTTGCAATTATTTTCTTACTTTTATTGATGACTACTAAAGAAAAAAATGGGTATATTTTCTAAAACATAAATCTAAACCATTTAGTTGTTTTCAGCAGTTCAAAGCACTCGTGGAGAAAGAGAGTGGATCCCACATAAAATTCTTAAGGACGAACACAGGTGGTGAATATGTTTCAAATGAATTTCTAAATTTCTGCAAAAACCATGGCATACAGAAGCAATTCACTGCACAGTATACACCTCATCAGAACGATGTCATAGAGAGAAAGAACAAAACCATTAAGGAAATGGCGCGCAAAATGATGGCAACCAAGCATTTTCCAAATGAATATTGGGTTGAAGAAGTCACAACTACTATATATATTATGATCCAGTGTCCGACAAAGAGTGTGAAGAACAAGGTTCCTCAAGAAGCATGGACATGTATGAATCATAGTGTTTCTCATTTAAATTTTTTTGGTTGTGTTACATATGCTCATGTGCATGATGAGGTGAGAAAGAAATTAGAAAACAAGGGACATAAATGTATTTTTGTTGTTTATTCTGAAGACACAAAAACATACAAGTTCTATGACCCTGTCGCAAGGAAAGTGATCACCAGTCGTGATGTTCAATTCATCGACAATGAATCATGGGATGGAACCATCGAGAAGAATGTGAAGATTGTGTCGAATCTCAAGCATGATGACATGGCAGAGGAAGTGGTACAAACACCACATGTAAGTCAACCGGTCACAACACCATAGACTCCCATGACACTGTGACATGGATCAACATAAGGAACATCGACAGAAGTCTCAACTCAAGCTACACTTACAATCACACCAAAAAGACAACAACCTCAATGAAGCAGTTCGTCAAGGTCGACATATACAGATCCAGTAAATAAAAGAAGTATGTGTGAAATATATAAAGATGGTACACCAAATTGATTCTCTCTCTTTGCATTATTTTCTCAAATATATGATCCATTAAAATTTGAGGAAACTGTCGAAGATAAAGTATGGAAACAAGCCATGGATGAAGAAATAGAATGCATTGAGAAGAATCAAACATGGGAGCTGATAGATGTACCAAAATATAAAGATGTAATCAAAGTTAAATGGATTTACAAAACAAAGAAAGATGCTGATGGGAATGTGAAGAAGCACAAGGCCCAAGAATGGTCATAAGAGGGTTCACACAACAAACCAACATAGATTTCAATGAAACTTTTGCACCTGTCTCACACATGGATACAGTTACAACAATTTTGGCCATCACTGCAAAAAATAAATGTCCTGTTTATCAAATGGATGTTAAATCGACATTTTTGAATGTCTATCTGGATGAATAAGTATATGTGCAACAACCAAAAGGCTATGAAGTTATAGGAAAAGAACACAAATTGTACAGGCTAAAAAAAGCACTCTATCATTTGAAGTGAGCTCCTAGTGCTTGGTACAATTGCATTGATTCCCATCTCACCCAAAATGGATTTCATAGAAGTGAAAGTGAGCCGACGTTGTACACCAAAATGAATGAGAAAGGTAACATGTTAATTGTATGCCTATATGTAGATGATTTAATATTTCCTGGTGATTTTGGCATAAAAGAATTTAGAATGCCAATGGAAAGTGAATTTGAAATGTTGGATTTGGGGCTCATGAAGTTTTTTCTGGGCATTAAAGTTCAACAGTTTGAAAGCAGTATTTTTATATCACAGTCAAAGTATGAAAGTGCATTTTTAAAAGGATTCAATATGTCTATTTGCAAGACAACCCCAACACCAGTAATAACAGGTTTAAAATTGATCAAGGATGATGATGGACTAACTGTAGATCCTACGCTGTTTAAAAGGCTTGTTGGAAACCTTATTTATTTAACAACGAAAAGACCATACATCATGTATGGAGTAAGTATCATCTAAATATTCATGGAGTCACCAAAAGACTCTCATTGGAAAGCAGGTAAAATAATTATGAGGTATGTAAGTGGCACAAAATATCTTGGCATAATGTATTCAACCTCAGAGATTTTTAAACTCATTGGATACACTGACAGTGACAATGGAGGAAACATAGATGAATGGAAGAGCACATATGGGTACACAATAAATTTTGGTATAGGTGTTGTGTCGTGGGATTCGAAGAAACAACCTATAGTAACTCTGTCTTCAACAAACGAAGAGAATTTCGTAGCTACAAGCATTGCATGTCAAGTTGTTTGGATGCAGAGAATTTTAAAAGACCTGTCGCAGAACCAAAAAGAGCCAAGAACCATTTTTTGCGACAACAATTCATCCATTTCATTGTCAAAGAATCATGTGTTTCACGAGAGAACCAAACACATCGACATAAGGTATCATTTCATAAGAGAATTGCTGAAGAACAAATAAATATGTTTAGAATTTTGTAGGTTTGAAGATCAGCTTGCAGACATCTTTACAAAACTATTGGAAAGGGACACATTCCAATAGCTACGAAGTTATTTAGAAATGACAAAGTCTGCACAGTGAATTCTGTCATAAACAAAGCAAGTTTCAATTCTGGAACCGTTTTTTTTTAAATCCTCATCTGCTCATAATTAAGGGGGAGTGTTGGAAATATTAATTACTTGTTGATTCACATAGAAAATCGGTCGACTTTGTCAGAGTCTGTAGCATGTCAGTTTCTGTTAGATAGCCTGATAGAATGAAGAGTTCATGTCTCTCATATATGAAAAAGTCAAATTAAATTCTAAAGCTATGTTTACAGGTAGATAGTTATTGCAGTCCTTAATGTAAGTCCGTAGAAGTTTTTTATAAGAAGAAGAAGATTGAAAATCTATTGACAGACGCACATCCAAACAAAAATACAAAGAGGAGATGAGAAGAATAATGAAAGTGTGCGAAGAAGAAGAAGGAAAAACTTTGTGAAGAGTTCAAAACTCAATATTCTTTGTTTTTTGAAAGTGTTGAGAGTCGAAGCTTTATAAAAGGTGAAACATCTTGGTAAATTTCCAAGTTTGTATTTACAACTATAGTTCGTTGTTATGCCATCACAAGATATATAAATCCATAGTTTATGGTTTAATGAAAGTTTTATTTAGCCACACATCTTCTCCATATTTACTTGAGAGAGTGTTGTTTACATTTACTATTTAGTGAAAGACACAAAGAATCCATAATTATTTCACATCGTCAAAGTTCTAGTTTTATATACAGAGTATTCGACACAAGTATTCCTTAATACTTTGTTTATATGCTATTGTGAGTTTGTCGCAATATAGTTGTATCGCATTTTATTCCCAGTTAAGTCAATGAAAAGTGTTTTTCATATTATAAGTATTTAATTTAAGAAATATCATTTTATAAGATTCGACCAAAAGTTTTTTCGTCAAAGTGAGAGTTGGTCGTACAGGGGTTGGCCTATCGCAGTCACAAGCCAGTCGAAGCAAAGTAAGTCTGCCGAGGTAAAAATGTGTTGGGTGAAAAATATGTCGCAGTAATTCCTTCACAAGTATGTTTGGTCGCAAGACTTTCCATTAAAGTAAAAAGGGAAAGAAAATTTTATGACCGTGCAGTAACTCAAGTCTACCATCATGACAACCCTCTTTCCTGAGAATGGAAATAATAGCAATGTCAACAATATCTACCCCCTACACTAATTCTTCTTCCATCCCAGTAAAAGCATAACTATAAGAAACAATTACCATAAAATTAGTAAGGATCACTCAGTGCCCATGTTGAGAGACCCTTTTTTCCATCGCCACCACCAACAAGAAGTTTGAGGATCAATAGGGCGCTATAATACACAATGAGTACAATGTCAATGTAGAGGGCACAATTAAATCTGGGTGGAGGCTCTCCTCTTTTGTGAAATTTTTTGTGAAAGCTAGGAAGATAGATATTGTTAACTCAAGTGAGGTGGAATCGAGATGCAAACTAGAAAAGGTTAGCATGGGTGTATTTTCCCCATTTGCATGTGCATGTCTATAACATAAATGTACTAGTTTAGTTTGTGTAGCACAAGTGATGCAGAGAATGTTCCACATGATTATTTACCCTGAGCATACATATACAGATACAACAGTACATGTACCTGTAACACATGCTAAAATTAAGTGCATGTTAACACTGTATTATTCCACCAAAATTACATGAGAATTCCATCGATCATACTACTAATACAACAAACCATGATCTTGAACTGGTCTGTTTGGGAGCATCGTGCACTATTCATGAACTAGTTTGTTTGGGAGAATTGTAAACAACAAGATGGATGTAACATCAATTTTTTTACAGAGGGGAGGAGTGTGTCTTATAGTGAATAGGCAGCAAGTGAGAATTAAAAAAGAACTCTGTGATGATAAATTTGAGTTTGAGTTTTTGTTTATTTGTTTAGGAATGGAATCTAGAGACAAATAAATTTGTGGCAAGATGGAATACTAGGAACCAACTACAAAATACAACTCCACAACAATTTCACGTACAAATTCAAATGAAGGATCACATGTCCCAAACCAAAGTCTTGTGTATGAACTCAGAATCATTGTGTATTGTTATATGGACACGTGATTATTTTAGAAATTTTAATTTTATACACTAGCATAGATCCACCTTAAAAGGGGATCTACCAAGCGCCCAGAGGGATCAATTTTCTCTAGCCACAAAACCCCTTTTTAAGGTGTAAAAGCTGAGGAAGCATTTTAATTTATCTAATTTGTGTAGTTTTATATATGTTGTTATAAATGTTTTCAACTCATTTGAGCGGATATGTTATTTTTCATAATATTTTATTATTTTTTATGATATTTTATTATTATTTTTATAATATATTATTATTTTTTTATTATTTTTTCAAAAGTACAAGTGCCAGTTCTAAGATGAGCATGAAAGGAGTTACATATCTCCCCCGACTGGGCTATAGAATGAGCCTCTTTGAGGCAATTAATTTTATTTAAATTTATATTTTGATAATTAAAATTGCTCCTCCACGGATTTATGTCCCATCGGAGGTGTCCTAGGCCAATAAAAAATGGAAATAATGTATTTTCAAATTATTTTTAAATTATTTTATTTTTTCAAAATATTGAGTTTAATATGGAATATGTAAACATTTACAAAACTTTGTAAAATTTTATATATTAAAAACAAAATAATACAAGTCAAACATGTTTGACTTTTGAACTAAAAGTATATATGTGCGATAATAATAATAATATATTTTTAAGATTACAATAAAGCAAGACACCAATTTGGTGTATGAGACCTCTTTGGAATAAGAGACCCCTCAGCAAGGATGTCTTAAAAAGAAAGGTCGTAAAATGGAAAATGTTTTAAGAGAGAGTGGGAAGACCATTTAAAATAATATCATAAAATAAATATTTGAAATGGTTATGGTAGTGTTAGCACTATTTTTTCACTCCTTGTGAGACGACAAAGAAGGAAAAATAGAGCAATCATATCCTAAAATGCATGAAAAATGCCATTTACATGTTGGCCAAAAAACCATGCTAAAGGGGATAGTGCTTCGACGGTGGCAATCGGGAGGTGAACCAGATCGACGGGTAGAATGGTTTTCGTAGATATCACATGCATGGTACAAATAGCTTTTATGTTTTCGCAAAAATGAGATAAAGCGAATGCAGTTTTTGAGGGCCAAGATCAACAAAGGACAGATCAATGGACAAGGCTAATTCTGCCAGATCAAAATGCCCATGTAAATTTTGGCTTTCAAATCCACAAAATAGGTTAAAGGGAGTAAAGTTTAACGGTATGGATTAATTCAAAGAAAGATCTATGGCGAATGTTTTCTCTGCTGATGGGACAAGAACGAGGCAAATTGCCTTGGTGACTTGTGAAATATGACCTCCCTTTACACGTGGACGATAAAGATCGAGGGCGTTCAGATCGAACGGTTGAAAAGTTTCCCTCTTGGTAAAAGTTGTGGAAAGGTTAGTTTGAGAAGGAAAATACGTTTTTGCGTATGATTTTCTCATTTCAAAGGAATCATGTCATTAGGATATTCCTAGAGAAGTGTGCAAGAGGGCGAAATGACAGGTAATCGAACACCCCGAGGCCATTTAAGCATGCCTGTAGGTAAGAATCAGCTCCACAAGAATAACCCACCCTCCTGAACCCAAAATTTCGTCGCATTGAACATGTGGAAATAAAGAAATAATCCTGATGATTGAAATACAAAAGGTAGATATGGCTCCTACGTGAAGCAGGAAGATGCAGCAAAAGAGAATTCTCCTGATGCCATCATCAGTAAGGGAGAAAATTTAAGGAATGTCCAGTCCTTGTGCCATGGGAAAGATGGGAAACAATGTAAGATAATGCCAGTGGTCTTTTTCACAACCAGTATTTTAACGCCGCAGCATAAAGGACGACGGGGACATCGCTGTGTCTAGTTTTCCAACTCTATATAAATGCCATACTTCAGAGCCATCGAGAGACAAAGACTGAGTGAATGCAGAAGAGAGACTAAGGCGGTTGAGTGTTAGTCTGTTGTATATTTTGAGAACTTCTAGAGAAGGTTTGTGATGGCCGTTTGGTTTGAAAAGCTTGTCTGCCAGGGTGTGCTGCTGGTTGGTGAACATAGCTCCACATTCTTGCGTTGCCCTGGTATGTGTGTTGGAAAGACTCGAGTTATCGGGGTGGGGACGTTCATTCCAGTGTTATTTTTTCAACATTAAGCTAGCATTATTAGGATCTTTAATTGAGAGAATAACAAGCAAAACAATCAAACACAAGAGACAATGAACACAGTGTTTTTCCTCGGGGAAACCATAAAGGAGAAAACCTTGCAAATTCCTCAAAGATAGAATTAGCACCAAAATAGAAAATCCCAAAATAGTAAGTGATATACCGACAACAATAATATTCTTCTTATCTAGCCCCAGTGTCTTCTCCTTCCTCAATTATGTGCTACACTTGAGTGTGTATGAGTTGTGTGATAAATAGAGACTCCATTTCTCTATTTATACTAATCCCGCCATGACTAAAACCCTACTAGGGCCGACCTCTACTAGGAGAGTCTAATAACCCTAGTGCCCCGGAACTGTGGGGACTTTAACCCTTAGAAAATCGGAGGGTTACCCACTATGACTTGACATGACTTGTTTACATAATAGATCCTTCTGATTGGAACATTGGGGCATGACAACATGAATCAATTACATAACAGATACCTCCCAATATAAACATCGGGTTACAAGACATAAGATACATAGATGAATACATTCCGAAGTTACAAATACATCAACACTCCCTCTTAACTAGGAAGGTATTCTTTCAACACAATTTTCAGCACTGGTCTTCTTCTCTGCGTCAACTGGATCATCTTGTCATCTTCAAGTCTTCTTAGTCTTCAAGTATTCTTTGTTTTTGAGTCTTCAATTCATCTTCATCTTTGAGTCTTCAAGTCATATTATTCTTCTTTATCATGGGATCTGTATCATCATTACTAATGGCTCATCACTGCTGAATCATCACTCGATTTGGATCATCATCAAGTCTAGATCATCTCATCTGGATCATCATCACAACTGGATCGTCACTTGATTTGGATCATCATTAAGTGCTATCGCATAATGGTTCTATCTTGATTCTTCTCATCACAGGAAGTTCTACAAAGTCAATCTTGTAGGCCTACCCTTCATGTAGGTCTTCATCAGCCCTTATATCTAACACTTAAGTCAAAATGGCCCACCCAGCTCTTACATCTGACCTCATCTTGTCAGAAAGGCACGCCGAGCACTCACATCTGACCTCATCCTGTCAGAAAGGCCTGTCACTCACATCTGACCTCATCTTGTCAGAAAGGCTTAGCACTTATATCTGACCATGTGCAAGCACACTACATCGGAAAGGCTCTGCACTTACATCCAACCTCATCCTGTCATAAAGGCACAACACTTACAATCGACCATGCTTGAAAGCACCACATCGAAAGGGCTCAGCACTTACAATCTGACCATGCATGAAGCACCACATTAGAAAGGGCATGCACTCACATCTGATCATGGAGGAACTAATCCTACCATCACATCAGAGTGGCCCCCAGTCCTAGACTGAGCTACCTGGTAACTGACCAGGTGCCTCCATTCCTAGAATGGCAGTTGCCCTTACATCTGACCCACTCGTCAGAATGGCCACCACTCACATCTGACATGGGAGGAACCTAATCCTTTAGCCATGACATAATGGTTTAGCCCTTACATCTAATCGAGTGGGAACACATCCCTCTATCACATTAGAGTGGCTTCTCAGTCCTAGACTGAGTTTTCCTGGTAATTGACTAGGTGCCTCCATTCCCAGAATGGCAGTTTCCCTTACATCTGTCCTACTCGACAGAATGGCCAGCACTCATATCTGACATTGAAGGAACCAATCCTCTCACCATGACATAATGGATCAGCCCTTACATCTGACCATGGAAGGAACCAATCGTCTCACCATGTTAGAATGGCTATGGGTCTCATCACTTTCTCTTGGAGGAAACCTCGATCTGGAGAACAACAAGCTTCTCCCTGAAGTACTTGAAATTCATCCTAGCCAATGGCTTCATCAATACATCAGCTATCTATTCCTCTGTCGCAACATACTGGAGCTTCACTGCTCCCCTCT
This sequence comes from Pseudotsuga menziesii, assembly GCA_001517045.1. Taxonomy (NCBI): domain Eukaryota; kingdom Viridiplantae; phylum Streptophyta; class Pinopsida; order Pinales; family Pinaceae; genus Pseudotsuga; species Pseudotsuga menziesii. Next base: position 909,065 of record LPNX010709055.1, read on the forward strand.
ACACCATATCCCTGATATAGTGATACTTGATCTCGATATGCTTTGACTTGTCATGGAACACTGGATTCTCTGACAACTTCACGGAACTCTGGTTGTCACAATGTATACAAGAAGCATCCAGCTGGAGATCAAATATATCAGATAGTAGCTTTTGCAGCCATACTGCCTCACAACTACCTAAACAAGTTGCGACATACTCTGCTTCAGCTATACTTAGTGCCCCACAGGATTGCTTCCTGCTAAACCAAGAGATCACACCTGATCCCATACTGAAGTAGCATCCTGAAGTGCTCTTCCTATCGATGGCACTACCTGCCCAATCTGAATCGACATAACCCTCCAGGTTAATCTTCTGATTCGACTCATACTTGAGCCCATAATCAACTGTACCCCTCAGGTCCCTTAGAATATGCTTTGCAGCAAGCAAGTGAACATTTCTTGGATCTGTCAAGAACTGGCTCAAGGTGTTCACAGCAAAGCAAATGTCTGGTCTTGTGTTCGTCAGGTACATCAATGACCCAATTATCTGACGATACATCGTAGCATCAACCGACTCTGATGAAGCATCACTCAATAGCTTCAGGTTCAATGCCATAGGTGTGGCCATGGCTTTACAGTCCATCATCCCAAACCTCTTCAGGATCTCTACTGCATACTTCCCTTGTCCAAGGAATATTCCATCTGAGCTCTGCCACACCTCCATACCTAGAAAATAATGCGTCATACCCAAGTCCTTCATCTTGAACTCGACAGAAAGATTTCTTTTCGTATCAGCAATCAACCCATCCATACCTGTCACAAATAGATCATCTACATATAGTAGAAGCATCATTGGGTTGCCATCTACAACCTTCTAGTAAAGGTTGGAATCAGCTTTATTCTTGGTAAATCCCAAACTAGATAGAAAGCTGTCAATTTTTTCGTACCAGGTCTTGGGTTCCTGTTTCAAACCGTACAGGTCTTTCTTCAATTTACACACATGAGACTCCCTGTCATGTGTCTCAAAACCAAGTGGCTGCTCCACATACACTTCCTCTTCCACTACACCATTCAAGAAAGCAGTCTTGACATCCATCTGGTGTATATTCCATTTCATCATTGTAGCCAAAGTAAGTAATGATCTGATGGAAGTGCATCTGGCTACAGGTGCAAAGGTTTCTTTATAATCAATTCCTTCTTTTGAGAGAAACCCCATGCCACAAATCTTGCCTTATATTTTTCAATGCTACCGTCTGCAACATGCTTGATATTGCAGATCCATTTGGAAGTTACAACTGACTTCTCTTTTGGTCTTGGGACAACATCCCAAACATAATTCTTCATGATCAACTGATACTCTTCGATCATAGCATCCTTCCATTCTTTCCGTTCTGTTGCTTCTTCATAACTGGAAGGTTCTTTATCAATGAAATCACATAGTAAAGCTACATACCCGGAGCAAGATCTAGTGCTCTTTCTTTCTCTGTGATTCTCTTCTGGAGCCCCATATCTTTCCGTAACTTGGATAAGTTCTCGTACCCAAGCATGTTTCCTCTTATGAGGATTCTTCTCCAGAGGTGGATCTATAGGTCTTTGTGGTTCTTCAAATTCTCAATCTTCTTCTTGAATTTCTTCATTCATGGTTGTGTCATGAATTCTGGGTGCTTTTGCTTCTTCAGGTTCTTCAGTAGGTCTCTTTCTAGATTTGTTGTAAGCTATGTCTTCATCAAATGTCACATCCCTGTTGATGTCAATCTTCTTGTATCCTGGGAAATAGATTCTGTAAGCCTTCGAGCTTTCAGAGTATCCCACAAATATACCCTTCTTTCCTAAAGGATCTAATTTTGTTCTCTTTTCTTTTGGAATGTGTATGTATACAGGACAGCCGAATATTTTGAGATGGCTGAATTTTGGTTTCTTGCCGGAGAAGACTTCTTCAGGAGTCTTGTTCTCAAGTACTCTATGTGGAGTACAGTTCTGTACATACACCGCTGTTTTGGCAGCTTCCGCCCAAAGATGCATAGGAATATCTTGATCATGAAGCGTAGCTCTTGCACTTCCATGATAGTTCTATTCTTCTGTTCTGCAATCCCATTTTGTTGAAGATTATAAGGAGTGGAAAACTCCCTCTTAATCCCTGATTCTTTACATAGCTTTTTGAATTCATTTGAAGTGAATTCTCCGCCATTATCTGATCGTAAAGTCTTGATCTTCTTTTCAGTATGGTTCTCGATCAAGGCTTTGAATTCCTTGAATTTGCTGAATACTTCATCTTTGTTCTTCATGAAGTAAACCCATGTCTTCCTAGAAAAATCATCAATAAAAGAAACATAATATGCATTCCCGCTTAGTGAGCTTGATGACATAGGACCGCATACATCAGAGTGGATGATTTCCAAGATTCCTTTTGCTTTGCTTTTGCTACTTGGAAATGTCTTCTTTGTGTTCCGATCCTTTCGCACATCGTTTGTAGACCCCATCATGTTTTGCTTGCATTTTTGGAAGACCTTCAATAGGTTTTCTTGCAAGAGGCAGTGCTCTGTAATGCACATGTGCAAGAATTCTATGCCAAAGTTCACTTGGCTCTACTGTGTCATGGACCAGGGATTGTTTTGGATGGCCCTTTAATTTGGACAAGCCTCATTCTTATTCACCAATCACTACCGCATCATTGATAGTCTTTCCTCTTGGCCACATGATGACTTGACCATCTATGAATGCAACCCTCATTCCTTTTGCATACAATACTAATATGGAGAGAAGGTTCTTCTTGAGTCCTAGCACAAACAATACTTCTTTCATTGTTAGAGACTTTCCAGGGTCTAGTTTGTAGGAAGATTCCCCACTACCTTTTATTGGATATTGGTAGTCATCTCCTAGCTTCAGCTTGTGAGGTGATTTATGTTCCAAGTGTTTGACAAAGGATTCCTTGAATCCAGTCATATGTTTGGAAGCCCCACTGTCTATAATCCAATCATCACTTCCATGAGTAATTTTACCCACGAGAGCGAAGATTAGAACATATTCATCCTCGCTTGAAGAATCTTCACTTTCATATCTGGATCTCTTCTTGGATGGTTCATCATCCTCTGTAGCATGAGCATGATGTCTTTTCTTGCTTCCCTTCTTCTTGTGAGAGATACTTTTGTTCTTAGGACAATCTCTAGCAAAGTTTCCTTTTTCATCACATGTATAGCAAATGTATTTAGAACTATCTCTAGGATTTCTAGAGTTATTCCTGTGATGAGAGTACTTCTGTGATGGCTGGATCTGGATTTCTTGGATTGTACTGTGAGAGCTTGATCTTCACTTCCCATATTTTCTTCTCGAGCTGCTATCTGAGATTCTTCTTGAGAACATTCTTCCCACAGTCTATTGAACTTGACTAACTTCTTTCTAGCACAGATCCCTTGAATGAAAGAGTCCCATGTCCTAGGGAGACCATTCAAGGTGGTCATCATAATTTCTGCATTCTCCACTTCTTCATCTATTGCTTCCAATTGTTCCTTGATCTGAGAAACCCTTGTGAAGTAAGACTGGATGGTCTCTGCATTCTGGATCTTCACATTCTTCAGTTGATTTCTTAGAGTCATTTTCCAATTTATGTTCTTCCCTCCAAACAATTTTGTTAGGGCATCAAACATAGCTTTAGGTGTCTTGAGAGAAGACACCTGTGGGATAAGGTGATCCTTGATAGAATCAGCAATGATCCTCTTTGCCATAACCATATTCTTCTTATGTAAGGCCTTTACCTCATCTCCCTCTAGAACTGGAACCTCCTCATGGATGTAGGAGTCTAACTCATTCTCTTCCAGGACCAGGGAGATCCTATACTTCCAGGATCGAAAGTTATAAGCTGCCTCAAGCTTTTCATCAAGCTTGGTATGATGAGACATCTTAACTGAGAATCTCAAATAGAAATAAAAAATATTTTAGATCTTACAAGGTTCAAGATGTCGGATCTGAAACTTGAGCTGAAATCCTGCAATATTGGATTAGGAGAAAATTAGGGTTTTGCTTTTCTAGAGTTCTGTCCACCCAAATGCCTTGTAATTTGTCCCTAACTTCAATTTTGGGGAGGAGATCAATTCAGGCCTGGGCTCACTGAAAAATACCTCTTCTGTGAAAATCCCTAATTTTCAACAGCAGTGACAGGTCCAAAAATGAAAAACCTCAGAATTGGATTCTTCTTTGACAGAAAGATGCGCCCTAGGGAGGAGAGTTATTCCACCCTAATTTTGCTGAAAATATGTGGAGGAAGATCTGAAAACTAGGAATCCCTAGTTCCCGCAGCTGCACAGTGTCTTCATCTCAGGTTAGCTCTGAGACCATGTTAGTTTTTCAACATTAAGCTAGCATTATTAGGATATTTAACTGAGAGAATAACAAGCATAGAAATCAAACACAAGAGACAATGAACACAGCGTTTTTCCTCAGGAAAACCATAAAAAAGAAAACCCCGCAACTTCCTCAGAGATAGAATCAACACCAAAATAGAAAAGGCCAAAACAGTAAGTGATTTACTAACAGCAGTAATCTTCTTCTTGTCTAGCCCCAGTGTCTTCTCCTTCCTCAACTATGCGCTACACTTGAGTGTGTATGAGTTGTGTGATAAATAGAGACTCTAGTTCTCTATTTATACTAATCCCAGCATGACTAAAACCCTACTAGGGTCGACCTTTACTAGGAGAGTCTAATAACCCTAGTACCCTGGAACTGCGGGGACTTTAACCCTTAGACAATCAGAGGGTCACCCACTATGACTTGACATGACTTATTTACATAATAGATCCTCCCGATCAGAACATCAGGGCATGACAACATGACTCAATTACATAATAGATACATCCTGGAACAAACATCGGGTTACAAGACATAAGATACATAGATGAACACATTCCGAAGTTACAAATACATCAACATGCAGTAGAAGAGTTCTTTGAAATCAGAAAGGTCAACACAAGGATGTTCATCACAGTAGATGGACCTCATGGGGCTGGTGAGCACATTACTATAATAATATAAGGCCACACCCCGGGGAAGTCCGTGCCTGGATTTTCTTGTCTAATGGGCATCCCTCCAAATCCTCCGGATGTGGTCACTGCCTTCTAAGCCCCAGCACGTGGTGACCATTTCTAGCAGTGACCCATTGGAGTGAATGCTCATATGGGAAGAGCGAGAGTCCAAAGTATTCATCACCACCTTTGTGAATTCCAAGTGCCAAGTTTATCTGGGAGGGTGATGAGGTCGGGAGTGTGCTGTGCCATACGACCAACAAAAGGATCCTCCCCCTAGGAGGAGAGAAGCACAAGAATGGCAGGCCTCCTGAAGGACCTGTCACTATAAGAATCAATACGACCCTTCTTCAAGTCCCCTCGAATAACAATGTTACTAGGAGATAGGGGGACGAGGCAGAGGGGTGAACACAGAAAGAACACAAACTGTCTTGTCAGCTGTGAGCACATATAGAAAGGTGCCTTTGAGCAAAGAATGAACTTAAATTTAGCCTAAAAATAAAAGGACACATAGTAGACATAGTAGGAGGATGAATGGTTTGATCCAGGTTCATGACATGCCACCAAGGGATGTCCTGATCCATCGTTTTCAAGACAAATGAACCTGAGGCCATAGACGTTGCACTGCCAATAAGAACAACATGTGTATTTTCTCCATAATGTTTTGTTTAATATATGTAAACTGTGGTAGAGCTTCCATGTTCTAGTTTGTTAGAGTTTTGATCATGATTGTAACCAAATTCTCGCCCTGTTTTGAGGTTAGTCTCGGGGGCCTAAAGCACTATAAAAATGATCCCCGCTGAGAGAGAAAGGGTTGTTGGTTTTGGTTGGAACCTGAGAGGTTTTGGTTCTGATGTAATTTAACCCATTAATACAAGAAACAGAGTTGAATGATGGCTTTTGGATGTAATAATTCCCATGTGTTTCTAAGTTGCAATCTGTTCTTTTCTTTCCTTATGTGCATGTACTGCCTATTTCCTCTTTGCATTATGTTTTATTTTCATCCTCGACGTAGTGTGTAACGGTTTAGAATTCATGTTCCCATGATCTGGCCGTTGTTTTGGATGCCCACTAGATATTTCTTCCAAAGTTGGTGTAGAATTCACCCTTGTGGTGCTCCACATTGATGGGCTGTCATCTTTCCTCATTTATCACTAGACCCTAACATATTGGCTGCGATCGAAGTGTTATCTTGCTCTAGTGGATATTATCTGCGTAGACTACTCTGCGTTTCTTGGTATTTTGTGAGTCCGTTTCCCAATATACCTTGCCTCGTTTCCACCTCCAACCTTCGAAATTCATCTCATGACATAATAATCTAGCCTTGTCATGTACTTGTGAGAGATCCCTCTCTGGAAACAGAGAAGCCAACTCCCTTTCCTAAAGCTGTTCTATTGTTACATCCGGGTCTTCCTTCCCACAAACTTGGGTGTGATTATAAGTGCTAACAAACTAGTGTCGTTGCCAAGGTCGAAATTGAAGATCATCCCTGGGAAAAAATGACAAATATTCAAAGAAATACGGGGTTTCTGTGGGCAAATAGAGATTCCTATGTGTGAAAAAGGTTGCATCATTTTCCCTGGAGACTCCATGTTGAAATTCCTGAAAGTTCGAGAAGATGACTCCACTGGGGATATTGGTGGTCGAAAGGACCGACATGAGGAGGAAGTTTCAAATCCTCCCAAAAATATGGATGTTAGCACCGTAAACCAAACTGTCGATGGTGAACAACAGTCAGACATCCAGAAGAAAATGAATCTTTCACCCTATGATTTCCAAAAAACCCATGTTTCCAATACTGATACAGCTCCATTAATGTCGCAGTAGTAAAGGTCAAGTTTCCATAGGGTGTTGGCAGGCTCCGTAGCATGCGTGGATTCATTGTACATGCATGGGTATGCTTGAGGAAAAGACAAGATACGTAAGACTCAACTTTCTCCAAAACGTCTTGGAATTTCTTGTAAATATTTTTTCTCTTTTCCTATGTTTGTTAGAATAATCTATCATGGCTTATTTCAGCCCAAGTAGAGTTATGAGTTCACTCCTGTATATCCTTCCCTGCAAACATAGAGTATATCTCTGTCTTGTACATCCTATTTTAGTATAGACCCTCCGCCCAAGACCCCTGACATTAAGAGGCATCCTAGTGAACTTTGCGATTCCATTTCCAAGAGCATGATTTTTCCACAAGACCCTGTTGCACCCTGTGCCCAAAGCCGATACATGCCTCTTCGCTTACCTCAGATCCTTCATGATTTCCCTGCAAAACACTATAAATACCTCCCTGAGTTTGATGGAGATTTTGAAAGCCTTACAATTGAGAAACATTTGCAAGCTTTTGAATATTTTCTTAACCTTTTTGAGATAGAGCATGATGATGTTTGTATGAGAGCCTTTTCCCAATATTTGCAAGGTAGTGTCAAGAAATGGATCAAACATCTGTAGCTGGAATCCATCGATACGTGGGAGGAAATATCTTGTATATTCCTATATTTTTGGGGTGAAAGGAGATCATTGGATCAAATACTCTCATAGTTTTATTCTATGAAGAAACGTGAAGGTGAAACCACGTCGACTTTCAACAAAAGGTTTGCAAGATTTTATTACGACATGCCCAAGGAAATTCATCCCTCAGAAGGTGTTGTAAAGCTACATTATGCGTCTGTTTTTCTCTTGATTTTTCTTTATTTCTATTGGAAATAAAATCGATGTCATTGCAGAGAATGTTCGTCGATGCGTTGGAGATCGAAGAAAATTTTAGACTATTGGGGAGACTGCTAGACCATGGTGGTAATAATGAAAACAACGAAGAGTTGAACCGCCGAGACGAAAAGGGAATTTACTTGGAGACCCACACCATGCTCCAGTAAACAGAAAGAATATCAGTGTGATGATGAAAGGGCAGCATTTTTTTCTAGTTTATTCCTGAAAGATAGTGTTCGACCTAGTATGAGTTGCATCCGTTGTGGCCTTGAGAAATATTTTGGTGCACCTATATATGATGAATATGAAGATGACTATTGGGATGTCATGCTTAAGGAAATAGTTTGGGAACCTGCAGGTCCAGGACTTAACAGGGAAAAAGATGAGGTTTCTGAAAATGAGACTTCTCCAAACAATCTGAACCTAAAGGCTCCATATCAAGGAAAAGTTTTTTTCTTTCTCGACCCTGTTGAGGGAGATGACTATGCCCTTGCTGGAGAAAACCCAAAGAATGATGTTATGGATTTCTAGGATCAGATCCAATACCACAATACATCATTTGGTAACTTCCTGGAGCACTCTGTACATGGTTCCTTTGGAAACCAGCCCGATTATGGGATTGAAGGGTTACTTATCGAGCGATCCCCCTAATACAATCTGACGATCAATTCCTCTAGATGTTGCAATGTTCTTTATGGTCATGTCCTTGATTATATAGAAATATTTTTCCACTGGGAATATCACCAGGAGGTAGACATGCCCGGTTCTATTGAGGAACGTAACGCTGCTTTCTTCATGACACTTGTGAGGAATCAGGCTGTGAATTCTGGAATTTCACACAGAAAAGTTGATGCCGTGGTTACAAAATATCAAGAGGTCACCTCCCAAATTTTTCTGAGACATCACCTTTGCATGATATTGGAAGAGTGGAAATTGGAACATTTTTGTCACGTCCTACTAATAGCTAAAGAATTTGGAAACCATCCGGATTTCTACGATCCAGTGGCAGATTACATGGAGTAGCTGGGAAATGGTAATGAATGGTTAGGTATTTATTGTAAAGATCAATTTATTTATTATAAGTCTGTCCCATCGAGTATTTTAGTAGTGTTATCTATCTAGCATGAACATAAATGGGATTTCTGGGACCATTTGCTTGGTTGGCTTCACTAGAAGTCAGAAATTACTTGACCAGGTGATGAGATCTAGTAAATAGGGTGGGTAGGTAGATATTAATAAGCTAAAAATGACTAGAATTTCCCTTATAAGAAGTTTTTCTTTAGTAACAGCTTACTTTTTCAATTGGTTTTGTCATTTGGTTTAATTTTGGCCCTTTGGAGCATTTTTGAAAGTTTATAGAAAAGCTTGAGGAGCCTCCCAATGGATGTTGGCACTTGGTCTACGTTGTTCTTTGCTACCTCACAGGGAGGATAGAATCCCTAGCTAGAGCCACTTGTTAGCACTTTTTTTTCACTCCTTGTGAGACGACGAAGAAGGAAAAATGGAGCAATCACATCATAAAATGCATGAAAAATGCCATTTACAGGTTGGCCTAAAAACCATGCTAAAGGGGATAGCACTTCAACGGTGGTGATCAGGAGGCGAACCATATCGACGGGTAGAATGGTTTTCACAAATATCACATGCACAATCCAAATGGCCTTTATGTTTTCGCGGAAACGAGATAAAGTGACCAGAGTTTTCGAGGGCTAGGATCGACAAAGGACAGATCAACGGACAAGCTTGTTTCCTCCAGATCAAAATTCCTATGGAAATTCCAACTTTCAAATCCATGAAAAAGGTTAAAGGGGAGAAAATTTTGATGGTATGGATCGATCTGAAGAAAGATCTACAGCTAGTGTTTTCTCTATTGATGAGACAAGCACGAGGAAAATTGCCTTGGTGACTTGTGAAATATGACCTCCCTTTACATGTGGATGATAAATATCAAGGGCATTCAAATCGAATGGTTGATAATGCTCCCGCCTAGAAAAAGTTGTGGAAAGGTTAGTTTGAGACAAAAAATATGTTTTCATGTATGATTTACTCATTTTGAAGGGATCCTATCGCTGGGATATTCCTAGAAAAGTGTGCAAGAGGGAAAAATGACAGGCAATCGAACACCTTGATGCCATTTAAGCATGCCTATAGGTAAGAATCATCTCCACAAGAAAAACCCGCCCTCCTAAACCCAAAAGTTCGCTGCATTAAATGTGTGGAAATCAAGAAAGAATATTGATGATTGAAATACGAAAGGCAGATACGGCTCCTACGTGAAGTAGGAAGATGTGACAAAAGAGAATTCTCCTGATGCCATCATGATTAGTAAGGGAGAAAAGGTAAGGAACATCCAGTCCATGTTCCATGGGAAACAATGTGAGATAATGAAAGGATAGCGTGACTAGATTTTCAGTAGAAAGAAGGGATCCAAAACCCACATGCCCGCACGTACTATCATCATGATACTCAATGACAAAGTGTGTGAATGTGCTGACGGGGACATCTTCACGTCCAGTTTTCCAGCTCTATATAAACACCATACTTCAGAGCCATCGAGAGACAAAGACTAAGTGAATGCAAAAGAGAGACTAAGGTGGTTTATTTTTAGCCTGCTACAGATTTTGAAAAATTCTAGAGAAGGTCTGTGATGGCCATCTGGTTTGAAAATCTTGTCTGTCAGGGTGTTCTACTGGTTGGAAAACATGGCTCCACATTCCTGCATTGCCCTGTTCTTTGTGTTGGAAAGAATCCAGTCATCGGGGTAGGGACGTTCATTGCAGTAGAATAGTTTTTTGATGTCGTCAAGGTCAATACAAGGATGTTCATCGTAGTAGTTGGAACTCTTGGGGCTGGTGACTACATTACTGTCATAATAGAAGGCCACAACCCAGGGAAGGCTGTTCTTGGAATTTCCTGTCCAATGGGCATCCCTCCAAAGCCTCCAGATGTGGTCACTGCCTCCAAAGCCCCAACACATGGTGACCATTTCTAGCAGTGACCGGTTGGAGAAAATGCTCGTACAAGAGGAGCAAGAGTCCAAATTCTTCATCACCACCTTTGTGAATTCCACATGCCAACTTTATCTAGGAGGGTGATGAGGTCAGGAGTGTTCCATGCCATACAACCTATAGAAGGATCCTCCCCCTAGAAGGAGAGAAGCACAAGAATGACAGGCCTCCTCCAGGAGTCAAGGACCTGTCACTATTAGAAGCAATGCGACCCTTCTTCAAGTCCCCTCAAATAACAGTGTTACCAGGAGATAGGGGGACGAGGCGGAGGGATGAACATAGAAAGAACACAAACTATCTTGTCTGCTGTGAGCACATGCAGAAAGGTGCCTTTGAGCATAGAATGAACACAAATTTAGCTTGAAAAGAAAAGGACACATAGCAGACCCAACAGGAGGATGAATGGTCCAAGCCAAGTCCATGACGCACCACCAAGGGATGTCCTAAGCCATCGTTTTCAAGACAAACGAACATGAGGCTAGAGACGTTGTGATGTCGATAAGACCAACATGCAGATTTTCTCCATAAAATGTTTTGTTTAATATATGTAAACCATGGTGGAGATGCCACATTCTAGTTTGTTATAGTTTTGATCATGACTGTAACCAACTTCTTGCCCTGTTTTGAGGTTAGTCTTGGGGGCTTGAATTACTACAAAAATGCTCCCCATCGAGGGAGAAAGGGTTGTTGGTTTTGTTTGGAACCTGAGAGGTTTTGGTTTGGATGTAATTTAACCCATTAATACAAGAAACAGAGCCGAATGCTAGCTTTTGGATGTAAGAATTCTTATGTGTTTCTAATTTGAAGTCTGTGCTTTCCTTTCCTTACATGCATGTACTTCATGTTTCCTCTTTGCATTATGTTTTCTTTGTTGATGTATTTGTAACTTCGGAATGTATTCACTTGTATATATTATATTGTATTTCATTGTACCCCAATGTTCCTATCGGGAGAATCATTAATATAATATAGTCATGTAAAGTCATAGAGGTTAACCCTCCATTGTAAGTCAGGGCAACAGTCCCCATAGTTGAGGGGTACTAGGGTTATTAGACTCTCCTAGTGAGGTCAGCCTTGGTAAGTAATTCTCAAGTGAAAAACTAGTATAAATAGAGAGTGATTCTCTCTATTTGAAACACACACTCACTCAACTGTAGCGCATGAGTGAGAGAAGAGGATCTCACACAAGTGAGAGAGAGAAAAACTATCGAAGATCATCTTTCTGTCTTTGGGTTTTAATTTTTCCATTGGTGCTCATTCTATCTCTGAGGAAGTTGCAGGGTTTTGTCCTTTATGGTTTCCCTAAGGAAAACTCTTTGTGTATCTTGTCTCTTGTCTCTTGTGATTATTTTTGTGCATGTTATTCTCTCAAATAATATCCTATATCATATTGCTTAAATGATAAAAATCTAACATGGTATTAAAGCTAACCTGAGAAGAAGACACTATGCAGCTGTAGAAGCTAGGGCTTCTTATTTTTTGGGTTTCTCTCCACATATCATCAGCAAAAGGAGGCTAGGTTGACTCTCCATTGAAGGGCACATATTTTTATCGAATTAGAATCTAAATCTGAGCATTTTCAGTTTTTGACCTACCACTGTAGTGAGAAATTAGCGCTTTTCAAAGAAGTGGAATTTTTGAGTGATCCCAGCATAGGATTTCTCTCCTCCTCAAAATCAAATTTTAGAGACCAAGATCGAAGTTTTTTGGTTGGGTAGTGTTATATTTTTATCATTTAAGCAATATGATCTTAGGATCTTATTTGAGAGAATAACATGCACAACAATAAACACAAGAGACAAGAGACACAAAGAATTTTCCTCGGGGAAACCATAAAGGAGAAAACCATGCAACTTCCTCAGAGATGGAATGAGCACCAATGGCAACAGTAAAACCTGAAAACATAAATATGATCTCCAACAACTTGTTCTCTCTCTCTCTCTCTCACTTGCGAGAGCTTCTCCTCTCTCACTCATGCACCCCAGTGAATGAGTGTGTGTGTGATAAATAGATAGGATCACTCGCTATTTATATTCTTTTGTTCATTTGATGTCCACTTCAACATGTCATCCCCACTTAATAATTACTTACTAGGGCCGACATCTCTAGGAGAGTCTAATAACCCTAGTGCCCCACAACTGTGGGGAATTCGCCCTCCGATCAATAAGGAGGGTTAACCTTGACACAATTGTGGGGACTATTGCCCCAACTTACAATGGAGGGTTAACCTCAATGAATTTACATGACTTGTTTACATTATTGAATCTCCCGATCATAACATCGGGCATGACATGAATTAATTACATTATAGATACTTCCCAAAATAAACATTGAGGTACAATACCTAAGATATACAAGTGAGTACATTCTGAATTTACAAATACATCAACACTCCCTCTTAATTAGGAAGGTATTCTCTTGACACAATTTATCGGCACAAGTATTATTCTCTGTATCATTTGTATCATCATCAAGTCATCTTCATCAAGTCTAGATCATCACTGGATCATCATCAAAGTTGGATCATCACTGGATCATCATCATCATCATTTCTTTCGCTATCTCAATCAAATGGTGCTATCTCTTCATTCTTCTCATCACAAAAATTTCTACAGAGCCAACTCTTTTTCATGCTGGTTGTAGGCCTGGCCTCCATGTAGGTCTTCATCAGTGCTTATATCTGACCCTAAGTCAGAATGGCCTGCCCAACACTTACATCTGACCATGAGAGGAACACATCCAACACCATGTCAGAAAGGCACGCCCAAAACTCACATCTGACCATGGGATGAACACATCAACCATGTCAGAAAGGCCCAACACTCACATATGACGATGGGATGAACACATCAACCATATCAAAAATTCCCAACACTTATATCTTACCATGGGATGAACACATCAACCATGTAAGAAGGGCTCATCACTTATATCTTACCATGGGATGAACATATCAACCATGTAAGAAGGGCTCAACACTTATATCCGATCATGGGATGAACACAACACATCAACCATGTCAGAAAGGATCAGCAGTTATATCTGACCATGGGATGAACACATAAACCATGTCAGAAGGGCTCAACACTTATATCTTACCATGGGATGAAAACATCAACCATGTAAGAAAGGCTCTACACTTATATTTGATCTTGTGGGATGAACACATCTCGTAGTCATATCAGAATGGATCTCGGTCCTAGACTGAGTATTCTTGGTAACTGAACAGGTACTTCCATTCTCCCAGAGAATTCCTTTCAATGCTTATATCTGATCATGTGGGAACACATCCCTGAATCGCATCAGAATGGCCCTCAGCTCTATACTAAGTATTCCTAGTAAATGAATAGGTGCCTCCATTTAGAGAATGGAATTCAATGCTTATATCTGATCATGTGAGAACACATCTCACAGTCACCTCATAATGGCTCAGCACTCACATTTGACCATGGAAGGAACCAATCCTCTCACCATGACAGAATGGCTCTCGGACTCATCACTTCCCTTTGGAGCGAACCTCGATCTGGAGAACACCAAGCTTCTCCCTGAAGTACTCAAACTTCACTCTAGGCAATGGATTAGTCAACACATCAACTATCTGTTTGTCCGTTGCAACATATTGGAGCTTCACTGCTCCTCTCTACACCATATCCTTGATATAGTGATATTTGATCTCGATATGATTCGACTTGTCATGGAACACCAGGTTCTCCGACAACTTCACACAACTCTGGTTGTCGCAATATATACAAGTAGCATCCAACTGAATATCAAACAAATTAGACAGTAGCTTCCTCAACCATACTACCTCACAACTAGCTGAACAAGCTATGACATACTTTTCTTCAGCTGTACTTAGTGCCACACAAGACTGTTTCCTGATAAACCCAGAGATCACACCTGATCCCATACTGAAGCAGCACCCTGAAGTGCTCTTCCTATATATGGCACTACCTACCCAATATGAATCAACACAACCTTCCAGGTTAATCTTCTGATTCACCTCATACTTGATCCCATAATCAACTGTACCCCTCAGGTACCTCAGAATATACTTTCCAGCAATCAAGTGAACATGTCTCAGATCTGTCAGGAACTGGCTCAAGGTGTTCACAACAAAGAAAATATCTGGTCTCGTATTTTTTAGGTACATCAAGGACCCAATCATCTGATGATACATCATGGCATCAACCAAATCTGATGAGGTAACACTCAATAGCTTCAGGTTCAGTGCCATAGTTGTGGTCATGTCCTTGCAGTCCATCATCCTGAACCTTTTCAGGATGTCCACTACATACTTCCTTTGTCCAAGGAGATTCCATTCACATTCTGCCACACCCCCATGCCTAGAAAGTAGTGCATCATCCCCAAGTCCTTCATCTCGAACTCAGTAGGAAGTCTCCTTCTAGCATATCTAATGAGTTCCTCTTTTCCTATTAGGAAC
Source organism: Pseudotsuga menziesii (assembly GCA_001517045.1). Lineage (NCBI taxonomy): Eukaryota > Viridiplantae > Streptophyta > Pinopsida > Pinales > Pinaceae > Pseudotsuga > Pseudotsuga menziesii. Next base: position 924,214 of record LPNX010709055.1, read on the forward strand.
AAGTCATCGACATGTAACAGGAGCATCACTGGTCTTCTGCCTTCAACCTTGAAGCAAAGTTTTAAATCCACTTTACTCTTAGTAAATCCTAGAGCCATCAGTAATCTATCCATCTTGTTGTACCATGTCGAACCTTAGGATCTTGCGTTGTCACTCCCCCTGAAGTGGAGCATCATTCTCCCTCTGTATTTCGTGCTCTATGCACTGAAAAATTCTGTACCAGAGTCACAAGTAGCTTCCTATGCTACTAATATTCTATATATCCATCTAGGGTCACTGGAAACCAAGATCCTCTATCTTGAACCTTTTCAAAATTTCTTGTCGCACCCATTTGTGATCTTGTCATCCTCTATAGGATTTCATCATCAACCTGTAGCAAAGGTTAATATCTCCATCACTCTAGGTGATCTTCAAGCTCCTCATGTATGTGTTATCCCATGGGTGTATTCTAAGCTCATGCAAGGCCTTCTTTCATTTGCACAAATGATTCTACATGTCATGTGTATTTCTAGTGGCTGCAAATGTCTCTTCATAGTCTATTCCTCGTGCTACGAATCTCTCCTTGTATCCCATGATGTTTCCATCCACTGCATGATGGAACTATGAACTTCTTTTTAGGTCTCGATACTGCATCCTAGACATCATTCTTCTTGAACTGGTACACTCCTTCCCTTTCGTCTTAGCTACTTCTTGGAAGGTTCTTCATCAATGATGTTGCTCAACAGTGTTACATAACTGCACTGTGTTTGAGATCTCTTCTTTGAAAGTATCTTCATATTATTCTTCATCTTGGATTCTTTCTTGAACTGTCGTCACTTGTTCTTCGAAACAAGTCTCATCCTTCTTTGCTTGTAGGTGATTGTATGCGATCTTTCCTACAAGTCAAATGCATTAGTTGTATGGTTAGAAACATTTCATAAGGCATATTCATAATGGAAAATTCTTATGCATAAATATATGATCATGCAACTATTTTATCCAATACAACATTCATCCATATCTCATGGAAACTTTTCTTGATTCCTTCCATCTCTACCAGGACAACATTGAGATTGTGCACTAATCCAATATGTCAGCAAAGAGGTTTCATTCTAGATAAGTAGCAATGGAGAGTTGTATAGAACCATGAGCTACTTACCCATTACATGCATATTAGTAGTATATTGTCATTAATACAAACATTCTATCATGAATAATACATCAACTGAATATAAACAAATGTATAACAAAACAATATCATGAAATGACAATTGAATACTTATCTTTATTTGTTTTGTGGGTAGACTCCTTCTTGAGCCTTTAGCTTCATCATCTTCTTCATTCATCATTTTTTATCCAAATGCTAATATGGATAAGTGTTTCTTTAAGATTTGAGTCCTTCGTATTCCTCATCACTTGAGGGATCTTCTTTGGATGGTGAGAGATTGATATTCAGTTGCTCCCATCTTCTCTTCTCTTATTATGAGTCGAGCTTCTTCTTCTTCCCAGAGTCTGCTGAAAGTAATCACTTCCTTCTGGCACACATTCCTTGCATGAATGAATCCCATGATCCTAGGAGGCCATTCAAGGTGGCTATCACCACTTCTGCATTCTCCACTTCTTCTTCTACTGCTACAAGTTGTTCTTTGATTTGAGAGACCCTCGTAAAGTATGAATGTATGGCCTCTACATTCTGGATCTTCACATTCTTCAACTATTTTCTCAAATTCATATTTTGATTTATGTTCTTCCCCTCAAATATCTTGGTCAAGGAATCAAGCATCTCTTTCGATGTCTCTAGGGAAGACACTTGTGGTATAAGGTGATCCATGATTGAATCAGCAATGATCTTCTTGGCCTTGACCAAGTTCTTCTGGTGTAAGGATTTTAGCCTCATCTCCCTCTGGAACTGGAACCTCTCTACTTATGTAGGTTTCCAATTCATTTTCTTCAGAGAGATCATATAATTCCATGCTTGGAAGTTTTCAACTTCACCAATCTTATCATCAAGCTGATGTGATAGATCACTTTGAAATGAGAACCTCAAATGAAAATAGAAAAATATTAGATCTTACTGATTTGAGGTGTCCGTCCTGGTTCCGAAGTTGGATGATCTAGGGTTTGTCAGAGAATCCATAATTTTCAAAACTTGGAATATTTCAAATCTAATTGGATATAAATATATACCTCTTCAAGGTGAGTTGTCCATTGTACTCCTTTTCTAAAAACATTGGAGGGAAGCTCCCGAAATAGGAAGCCCTAGTTTACCAATTTCTTCTGCAAAAATGTCTGATACTGGTTCTGCGGTATCTATGAAAGTAATGCCACTATATGTCTAAAATTTCATATTGAGGTATTTTAGTCTGTCCTTATTCCAACACCATACGTTTCATCAGAATTGGTTTCACTAATTGGGACTTATGAGCATTTTCCCAAGGTGACTTGTTTCAGGACTGTTCAGAATAGTGAAGTTGTATGGACTGACACGTGTCATTATTTTATCTTCGGTGTCTAAAACTTTTACCACACAAATTAAAGTCCATGCCCTTTTTGGAACATATTTTGAAATTGTATTTGGACCTCGTATCCTGAGATATAGCATTTATCCCTAGGTGTCATGTTTAGGGATGAATCCTATAAGAGGCTGGAACCCTAACTTGGAGGAATCATATCTCCTAGAATATAGTGAATCTGAGGCTGAAACTTAGAAACAGTGTACATCAAGATTTTATCTTTGAATTGGGCAAGTTTTGGCCCTTGAGACTTTTGCAATCTTGAGATACAATGAATTTACCAAAACTTATCAGTTTTAGTATTTAGGGTCTTTCCATCCCGGGGTCAAACTAGGGTTTGACTTTCCCAGAGTTACACCCAACCAAAAATATCAACCCAGGTCTCTAAACTTCGATGAGATAAATCCTATGCTAGGCTCACTCAAAAATACTTCTTCTATAAAAATCCCTAATTTCCTGCACAAAAAACTGAAAATGCCCGGAATCGAATTTTTCTTGGACAGAAAGATGCGCCCTTCAATAGAGAGTCATCCTAGCATACTTTTGCTGATGGATTGTGGAGAGAGACCCAAAAAGTAAGAATCCCTAGCTTCTGCAGCTGCACAAAACCTTCTTCTCATGTTAGCTCTGATACCATGTTAGATTTTTATCATTTAAGCAATATGATCTTAGGATATTATATGAGAGAATAACATGCACAGTAATAAACACAAGAGACAAGAGACACAAAGAATTTTCCTTGAGGAAAACATAAAGGAGAAAACCCCACAACTTCCTCAGAGATAGAATGAGAACCAATTGCAGCAGTAAAACCCGAAAACATAAATATGATCTCCAACAACTTGTTCTCTCTCTCTCTCTCACTTGAGAGATCTTCTCCTCTCTCACTCATGCACCCTAGTGAGTGAGTGTGTGTGTGATAAATAAAGAAGATCACTCTCTATTTATATTCTTTCATTCACTTGATGTCCACTTCAACATGTCGGCCCCACTTAACAATTACTTACTAGGTCCGACATCTCTAGGAGAGTCTAATAACCCTAGTGCCCCATAACTGTGGGGACTTTTCCCTTCGATCAATAAAGAGGGTTAACCTTGACGCAATTGTGGGGACTATTGCCCTGACTTACAATGGAGGGTTAACCTCAATGACTTTACATGACTAGTTTACATTATTGAATCTCCCAATTGGAACATCGGGGCATGATATGACTCAATTACATTATAGATACTTCCCAGAATAAACATCAGGGTACAATACATAAGATATACAAGTGAATACATTCCAAAGTTACAAATACATCAATAGGTAGAACTCCAGGAAAGTCAAACCCTAATTTTTCCCTGAACCAGAAAACCAGTACTGCAGAAGATCAGCTCCAAATCCAGTTCTGGCATCTCAAATTGGTAAGATATAAACATTTTGTATTTCCATTTGAGGTTCTCATTTAAGATGTCTCATCACACCAAGCTTGATGAAAAGATTGAAGGAGCTGAAATCTTCCAAGCATGGAAGTATAGGATCTCACTGGTTCTTGAAGAAAATGAATTGGACACCTACATAAGTGGAGAGGTTCTAGTTCCAGAGGGAGATGAGGCTAAGGCCTTACACAAGAAGAAATTGGTAAATGGCAAGAGGATTGTTGCTGATTCAATCAAGGATCACCTTATACCATAGGTGTCTTCCCTAAAGACAACTAAAGAGATGTTTAATTCCTTGACCAAGCTATTTGAAGGGAATAACATAAATCAGAAGATGACTTTGACGATCTAGTTGAAGAATGTAAAGATCCAAAATGCAGAGACCATACAGTCATAATTTACAAGGGTCTCTCAAATCAAAGAACAACTTGAACCAATGGATGAAGAAGTAGAGAATCCAAAAATTATGATGACCACCTTGAATGGTATTCCTAGGTCATGGGACTCCTTCATTCAAGGGATTTGTGCTAGAAGGAAGCTAATCACTTTCACTAGGCTATGGGAGGAATTCTCACAAGAAGAAGCTTGAATAGTAGCTCTAGAATAAAATATGGGAAATGAAGATCAAGCTCTCATAGTACACAACAAGAAAATTAGAAGGGACTTTCATCATCCCAAAGGTAAGCATTCTCACCAGAAAGATAACCCTAGAAGATATAGCAGAGATATATCTAAATACAGATGCTATACATGTGATGAAAGAGAACACTTTGCCAAAGATTGTCCTAGAAATAAGGGTGGCTCTCACAAGAAGAAGGACAACAAAAGAAGACATCATGCTCACACTGTAGAGGATGATGAACCTCCCAGAAAGTGAGTCAAAGAAGAAAGTGAATATTGTTTAGGTGATGAAGAGTATGTTTTGATTTATGCTGTAACGGGAACTATCACACATGGTAGCAATGATTGGCCCATAGATAGTGGGGCTTCCAATCATATGATGGGATTCAAATAATATTTTGTGAAGCTATCCGAACATGAGTCACCCCACAAAGTGAAACTTGGGGATGACTACCAGTATCCCATAAAAGGTAGTGGTGAATCCTCCTATAAGCTAGAACCTAGAAATTCTATGAAGATGAAGGGTGTCTTGTTTGTACCAGGACTAAAGAATAATCTCCTCTCCATATTTGCATTGGATGAAAAAGGCATGAGGTTTGCATTTGTAGATGGCCAAGTCCTTATGTGGCCAAAGGGAAATACTATAGATGATGCAGTAGTGATTGGAGAGCAAGAGGGAGGCTTATAAAAACTAAAGGGCCAACCAAAACAAGGATTGGTCCATGATTCAGTAGATCCAAGTGAACTATGGAATAGAAGGCTTGCACATGTGCACTATAGGACACTACCACTTGCAATCAAAGATGTTGAAGGGATTCCAGAGATATAGGCAAATCATGAAGGTGTTTGCAAAGGATGCGCAAAAGGAAAGAACACAAAGAAGACATTTCCAAGCAGCGAGAGCAAGGAAAAAGGAATCTTGGAAATCATCCATCCGATGTATGTGGTATGATGTGATCCATTTCATTAAGTGGGTACATATATTACATTTCTTTCATTGATGATTTTTCTAGGAAGACATGGATATATTTCTTGAAAAGAAAAGATGAAGTGTTTAGTAAGTTCAAGGAATTCAAAGCCTTGATTGAGAACCACACCGAGAATAAAATCAAGACTTTTTGATCAGACAATGGCAGGGAATTCACATAAGATGAATTCAAGGAATTATGCAGAGATTCATGGATTAAGAGGGAGTTGACCACTCCATATAATCCACAACAGAATGGGATTGCAGAAAGGAAGAATAGAACGATTATGGAAGTAGCAAGGGAAATGCTTCATGATCAAGATATTCCCATTCATCTATGGGAAGAAGCTACTAGGACAACACTGTATGTACAGAAACGTACTCCACATAGAGTACTTGAGAAAAAGACACCTGAAGAAGTATTCCCCAGCAAGAAACCATAATTCATTCATCTCAGAATATTTGGTTTTCCACTGTACAAACACATTACAAAAGAAAAGAGGACAAAGTTATATCCTTCAAGAAATAAGGGTATATTTGTGGGATATAGTGAAAGCTCAAAGGATTACAGAATATACTTCCTAGGATTCAAGAAGATCAACATCAGTAGAGATGTGACATTTGATGAAGACTCACCTTACAACAAATCCAAAAAAAGACCTATTACAGAACTACCCAGGATCTAAGATACAACTATGAAAGAAGCAACTCCAGAAGAATATCGAGAAATAGAAGAACCTCAAGAACGTGTAGATCCACCCCAAGAGAAGAATCCTTACAAAATTAAACCTGCATGGGTATGAGAGGCTATCCAAGGTGCAGAATGATATGGGGCTCTAGAAGAAATGCATAGAGAAAGGAAGGGAACTAGGTCCTACTCTGGTTATGTAGCCCTATTATGTGACATCATTGATAAAGATCCTTCCAACTATGAAGAAGCGATAGAAAAGAAATAATGGAAGGATGCTATGATCGAGGAGTACCAGTTGGTCATGAAGAATGATGCCTGGGATGTTGTCTCAAGACCAGAGGAGAAGTCTGTTGTGACTTCCAAGTAGATCTACAAGATCAAGCATGCTACATATGGTAGCATAGATAAATATAAAGTAATATTTTTGGCACGTGGATTCTCCTAGAAAGAAGGGATAGATTATGAGGAGAATTTTGCACCTGTAGCCAGATACACTTCCATCATATCAATGCTTTCTCTGGCTGCATTAATGAAATGGAAGATACATTAGATGGATGTAAAGACTCCTTTCTTGAATGGTGTAGTATAAGAGGAAGTGTATGTGGAGCAGCCACTCAGTTTGAGACACATGATAGGGAGAATCATGTGTGCAAATTGAAGAAGGCCCTGTATGGTTTGAAACAGGCACCCAAGACATGATACGGTAGAATTGAAAACTTCTTGACTAGCTTAGGATTTACCAAGAGTAAAGAGGATTCCAAAATTTACTACAAGGTTGAGGAAGGGAACCCAGTGATACTCCTATTGTATGTAGATGACCTGTTTGTAATAGGTGAGGATGGGTTGATTACTGACACAAAGAGGAAGCTTGCTGCCAAGTTTGAGATGAAATACTTGGGTATGATGCACTACTTTCTAGGCATGGAGGTGTGGCAGAATGTAGATGGAATCTCCTTGGGACAAGGGAAGTATGCAGTAGAGATCCTGAAGAGGTTCAGGATGATGTACTACAAGGCCATGACCACACCTATGGCATCGAACCTGATGGTATTGAGTGATGCTTCATCAGATTCAGTTGATGCTACTATGTATCATCAGATGATTGGGTCTTTGATGTACCTGGCGAATACAAGACCAGATATTTTCTTTGCTGTGAACACATTGAGTCAGTTCCTGACAAATCCGAGACATGATCACCTAATTGTTGCAAAGCATATTTTGAGGTACTTGAAGGGTATAGTTGATTATGGGCTCAAGTATGAGGGAAATTAGAAGATTAACCTAGAAGGTTATGTGGATTAAGTTTGGGAAGGAATTTCCATTGATAGGAAGAGCACTTCAGGGGGCTGCTTCAGTATGGGATCAGGTGTGATCTCTTGGTTTAGTACGAAGGAATCCTGCATGGCACTGAGTACAGCCGAAGCAGAGTATGTTGCAGCTTGTTCATCTAGTTGTGAGGCATTGTGGTTGAGGAAGCTACTATCTGATTTATTTTATCTCTAGTTGGATGCTACTTGTATATATTGTGAAAACCAGAGTTGTGTGAAGTTGTCAGAGAACCTGGTGTTCCATGACAATTCGAAGCATATCGAGATCAAATATCACTATATCAGGGATATGGTGTAGAGAGGAGCAGTGAAGCTCCAGTATGTTGCGATGGACGACCAGATAGTTGATGTGTTGACGAAGCCTTTATATAGAGTGAAGTTTGAATAATTCAGGGAGAAGCTTGGTGTTCTCTAGAATGAGGTTCCTTCCAAGGGGAAGTGATGAGTCCGTGTGACCTTCTAACATGGTTGCGGAATGTGTTCCCCACATGGTTAGATGTAAGTGTAGAGCCCTTCTGACATGGTTGTGGGATGTGTTCCCCACATGGTCATATGTAAGTGCAGAGCCCTTCTGACATGGTTATGGAATGTTTTCCCCACATGGTCAGGTGTAATTGCAGAGCCCTTCTGACATGGTTGCAGGGTGTGTTCCCCACATGGTAAGATGTAAGCGCAGAGCCCTTTTGACATGGTTGTGGGATGTGTTCCCCACATGGTCAGATGTAAGTACATAGCCCTTTTGACATGGTTGCAGGATGTGTTCCCCACATGGTCAGATGTAAGTGTAGATCCCTTTTGACATGGTTGTGGGATGTGTTCCCCACATGGTTAGATGTAAGTGCAAATCCCTTCTAACATGGTTGTGGGATGTGTTCCCCACATGGTCAGATGTAAGTGTAGAGCCCTTCTGACATGGTTGTGGGATGTGTTCCCCACATTGTCAGATGTAAGTGCAAAGCCTTTATGAAATGGTTGCGGGATGTGTTCCTCCCATGGTCAGATATAAGTGTTGTAGAATATGAAGACCTACATGGAGGCTAGGCCTACAACTAGCATGAAAAAGGGATGGATCTGTAGAACTTCCTATGACGAGTAGAATTGAGAGATAGCACCATTTGCTCGAGATAGCAGGAGCAGTGATGATGATAATGATACATCTTGATGATGATCCATCTTGATGATGATCCAATTTTGATGATGATATAGAGACAAAGACTTATGCTGATGAACTATGTCAAGAGAATACCTTCCTTGTTAAGAGGGAGTGTTGATGTATTTGTAACTTCGAAATGTATTCACTTGTATATCTTATATTCTATTTCATTGTACCCCGATGTTCTTATCAGGAGAATCATTAATATAATAAAGTCATGTAAATTCATAGAGGTTAACCCTTCATTGTAAGTCGGGGAAATAGTCCCCACAGTTGAGGGGTACTAGGGTTATTAGACTCTCCTGGTGAAGTCATCCCTAGTAAGTAATTGTCAAGTGGAAAACTAGTATAAATAGATAGTGAGTCTCTCTATTTGAAACACACACTCACTGAACTCTAGTGCATGAGTGAGAGAAGAGGAGCTCGCAGAAGTGAGAGAGAGAACAGCTGTCGGAGATCATATTTCTATCTTTGGGTTTTAATTTTGCCATTGGTGCTCATTCTATCTCTGAGGAAGTTGCAGGGTTTTCTCCTTTATGGTTTCCCCGAGGAAAACTCTTTGTGTCTCGTCTCTTGTGATTATTGTTGTGCATGCTATTCTCTCAGATATGATCCTAGATCATATTTCTTAAATGATAAAAATCTAACATTATTCGTATCCTCGACATAGTGTATAACTGTTTAGAATTCATGTTCCCATGCTCTGGCCATTGTTTTGGATGCCCACCAATTATAGGGCTCTTATAACACTGGGCACTTCTTGTGTCCTCTTCATCTAGCTTATCTTCTCCCCCTGAATAAAGCAACATGTCAACACAATCATAAACCACTACTTTCTTTACTTAGACTCCAAGCTATGTCGATGCTCTTTGATAATATTTTTCACAAAAATTTTCACCTGCGGTGCCAACTTAGCACAATGAACATGGATTTAAAGAGGTTTCTAGAAAGTGCTGTCATGAGAGATGATCAACCCAGTTAAACACTCCCAATAGCTTGAATTCTTGGACAAGGCCTTGTTCTCTTCTCCGGGTTACTATTGATGCAGATTTCTAATGCTGCTCAGTCCCACCATTGGAATATTCTACTGTCACATCTCCTGCCCTCTTTGTTGGCATATAAAGGAGGAGCGCAACTTCAATCGCTCGCTTTGATACCACACTGTCACGTACCCATACATCCGACTATCATGCATAAATAAAAATTTCTTGAAAGCCTTTAATTCTTCTTTTGAAACACATGGAATTGGTCATGAAAAGCCTCTGTAAGATTCATTCTTAAGCATAAAAAACACTATAACAGTCATTCTGCAGCGGACAAATCCATTTTGCAACCAGAAAAGTCATTTTTGCACTGAAACTGACTTTTTCGCCTTTCGCGTTTTGACTTCCGAATTCTAGCTTTGGGCTTTGGACTTCAAAAATTCTGAGCTACAATACCTTTACTCATTCACTTTCCACTTTCTAATTTCCGAATTTGGAGTTTCAACTTCAGACTTTGTAAATCCTAAGCTACAATACCTTTACTCATTCACTTTCCACTTTTCGACTTCCAAATTCCGCTTTCCACTGGCTGACTTCGGGGTGTGGAAATCCCAATAATTCTTGTCTTTATCTTTCAGTTTCCCACTTTTTGCCTTCCGCCTTCCACATTTTGCGGGCGGATACCGGGATGCAAAAAAACAAATTTTTTCCTTAACCTTTTTCTATTTTTACGATTTTTGCCTTCCGAGTTCCACCTTCCGTAGTGGACTCGGGGTGCAGAAATCTACACTTCACCTTGTCTTTTTCCCATTTTTACCTCCTTCCACATTCTGAATTCCACCTCCCACAGGTGAATTTCAAAGTGAAAAAAGATAGATCTTACCTTAACATTGCCACATTTTGACTCTTTGGCCAGGTATCTAACCTCCATGATCATAAGCAAAATGCAGTGAAAAATACAAGGCATATATAGATGCAAAATGTAGGAACATTTAACAACAATAAAATATACTTGAATATTTAACAATCATTCAACACATTTAGTACATTCATAAGTAAATACATTGCAGAATTAAGAATAACTAGAGAACACTTATCTTGAAGTTGAAGCTATCCCACAACTAGCTAGGTCGCTGCCACGTTCCACCCAACCATAGGCTAGTTGTGTTCATCAATCTTTCAACACAATTGCTGCCCCCGATCTGGGCATGATTTCCATAAGGAAAAAGCGAACAATAGGCTCACATATAGCTAGGACATATCAAAACATAGTTAAACCAACCTACAGTTGGGTTTCTCAGAGTGTCTAGCCAATCCAATACATGATTGGGTTTATCAGGATGCAAGAAATCAAGACAACATTCACATTGAGGACCAACCAAGCCAACTAACATATGGGTTTATCAGGCTACTAAGTCAATCCATCACACTACTAGGTTTATCAGGCTACTTAGTGAAGCCAACTAACATTTGAGTTTATCACTCTGTCCATCCAAGGATCACACACGGCCAAATGCACATCAAGACACATTCAAGCCAACCTATGGTTGGGTTTATCAGGATGTTCAACTAAGCCAATATATGATTGGGTTTATCAGGCTACCCAGCCAAGCCAATATACAATCGGGTTTATCAAGTTGTCAGCCAAGCCAATCTACCTTTAGGTTTATCAGGCTGCTAAGGCAGTGGAAAGGAAGAATTGTTAATCTAGTGAGCTAATTCACATAGCTAGGGACACATCCACAAGATCTATTTGGCATGGAATCCACAATACCTACACACCCAACATAAGGAAGTATCCCCTTCTCTGCTACGCAGTCCCTCGAGACATACCTTCCCTTCCAGTTCTCTTCAGGGTCTACATAGAAGATTCACCAACCACTCTTATCTTTTTGTCAGGTTCCTCTCTTCACTAGGTTTATAAAACCAATTCGATGTCTCTTCCAATACTAATTCTTGCATATAGTTTAGACCCAAACCAGGGGACACATAAAAACAAAACACAAGGAGACACAACAACACAAGGCTCCACTCTGTAACATAGACAACTAGGGTTCCATACCACTCTGGAATATAGAAAAACAATGTAACACAATAACCAGGTTTCCCAACAAAGGATAGGTGAAGAGATACACTGTAGAACGCAAAACCAATGCCTCTGCTAGTTCTCACTGCATGTGCGGGATGATACTCTGCATGAGGATAGGGATCAAATATCGAATAAAAAACTTGAACAATAAACAACAAACCCTGTGAGATTCTGCATGAATGAGGAATAATCGAATAATGGAATGGGATGGAATGAGAGAATGACTCAAAATGTTATGGGTGACTCAGGAATGATGGGATGGGCACACATTCATGTGATTACTTTCTTTAGAAGCAAGAATGCATCTTCCCCGGACTGCAGCTTGCTCAGACATGAAATCTGATTGCCATACCTCGCCCTGCCCAAGGCATTAACTGCCTCAACCAACTTCTGGAAGAATTGAATGATTGAGTACATCGGATAAAAAGGGTAGATGAGAGCTTATGGATTCTCTCATTGACATCTAGTCTCACCCTATTGGCTCAAGGGTTTGGATAAATCCCCTCCCTATTCCTTGTGAAATCATCCCCCCATCTCTTTCGTTGCAGTGCATAGCTAGTTGTGGTATTTTATTAAATTGCATAATTACATGATATCTCAAAGATATTGTTCTTGACCATCACAAGAACCATAGACATCAACCTGGATCATCGATACATAAAACACCAAATCAATGGCAGGGCCTTGGGCTTAATATCCTTGCATGATTTAAATGCAATATATACATCATGTACAATATTAATACCAAGGGGTCAAAATCGAGGTATTAAAGCTACTTGAGATTAATGGAATGTTACCATTGGAATCTACAGCTTGATATTAATGGAATGTTAGGGTAGTCTCTTCTCATTATGTGGGTGGCATCTATCCAACTTCCAGGTGGAGAATTTCATTCACCTTTAAACTACATCTCATGTGACATCTATATGACTTCCAGGTGGAGCATTGCATGCAGCTTTAGACTACATCGCATGCACCTCGATTGCAACATGATCCCTACCTAGATTAATACTTAGACAACAAGACTCTATACTTGAGGCAATAACCATTATTAAAATTTCAAGGTGTCATTGAATCTAGACTAGTCAAATTCCTTTTATCAAGTATTTTGTATATAAGTTAAATAATATAAAACAAAATTTCAGACTAATGTAACGAATCAATGTAGCTAATCAAGAAGAAGCCATATCTTTATATATATATAAAGCAACACAATCACATTTTTAAAACAAATTTTTTATATAAACCAACACAAGGTGCTTAAGCAGCGCATTATACATCAACCTACTTTTCAGCATGACTTGTCTGTTGGATACTTTGATGGGGCCTCTCAAGAAGGTGGTACCAAGTGTGGAGCAGGGGCTATCCTAATAGCGCCTCTGTTGGATACTTTGATGGGGCCTCTCAAGAAGGTGGTACCAAGTGTGGAGCAGGGGCTATCCTAATAGCGCCTCATCTGGGTAGATATAATATAAAGTGGAATTGTGGCTATGGTACCAACACTCGGTCTGAGTTACTTGCATTGTGGAGTCTACTTCATTTTGCTAGATCTATGGGTATAGAATCCATTCAATTAGCTGGAGATTCCAGGGTCATTGTAGAATGGTTTAAAGGTATTTTTCATTTAGAATCTGTGCATTTAACCTTTTGGATGGATCGTATCCTGCAGCTGAAAAGACAATTATCAGTGATCAGCATCCAGCATGTTTATAGAGAGATCAATCATGGAGCGGATCTCTTATCTAAGCAGGCACTAGAGGGGCCGGTTGGAAACTTTTTGGTGGCCCATGGGGATGGACGAGATCCATCCTCACATACCTTTTTTGGTACTTTTTAGTTGTTTTGGCATACCTGCATGAATGCATAAGATTGTTATATCTTATGGTTCATTTATGGGGTATCATATCTACGGTTTATTATGTAATGTAGATTACATAATTAACCAGGGTAGATACTTTTATGTAGATGTGGAATGTTATATTGTTTAAAGAAATACGGGATACTGGGTGTTTGGGTAGTAGTCTGCTACTTTCTAGTCATTGACTGTGGTTTCAGTTATGGATAAGTGAAGACTAAGTCATTGAAATGTAATTTCTGTGATACCTTTTTTATATATTAGATATATAAGATCTTTTTTTATGAAAAATAAAATAAAATAAACCAACACAAACATATATAAAATAAAACAAATTGTATCGATTCCATTTAATATGGGTTGATTCTGCAACCGACAAAATGGATCCTAAAAGCACCAAAATTCCTGAAGAGTACTTGCATATGTTGCTGCAAGAGTTTTCATATGATCCTATTCGACTTCCTCTTATAGAAGACCCAAATAATGTGTGATTGTAGCAGAACATTAGAGACTATTTGGGATAACAAACATGACATGTTAATCCATTCACCCACAAACCCTTGAACATCAGCAATGCTATTTCACAGGTTGAGCTCAGACGAGAAATGCAAATATACATAGTCAAATGCTCAAACCTAGCCCTAAGTTTGAATGTCATTCCTGACTGTACACAAGTCTTAGGCGATGGAGAGATGATAATTTTAATGAATGAATTGATTTCAGATTACCAGGCCTGCGCTAACACTTTCGCTCTCTAGAACCTGCACAAAATCACAAATTTTACTCAAAACCAAAGAAAAAATGGAAGCACCAGATTTCTTCTCTTTGTTGATTTTTAAGAGCTAAGAAATATTCAAACATCACCGAGAATCCATTTCTTACTAGTGGGTTTAAAGTGATATCATACCATTTAATAAATTACCATATTCCATATGCGCACCTCTCCTACATCACTGCACCACAAATCACCGATCTACCTACTCCCAGGAACTTACATTATTTTCAAATTATTGGAGATACATAACCAAAATCACCGATCTACCTACTCCCAGGAACTTACATTATTTTCAAATTATTGGAGATACATAACCAATTTAATAGGTTTTTAGAAATCCAATACAAAGTTTGGATGCATTAGTATACAGTACTCGGGGGAGGTGAAGTCGGTATCTACCTAGGGACTTACCAGCTAAGCATAACGAATTCACTACGAATCAGATTTCATAGAATTACATTAAATGCTAGCTTGGCGTAACATAGTTACATTTATGATGAAACACATTAGATTCAACTTAATCCATAATAATCTTATTAACACCCAAGAGATGAAACCCATTAAAATTCAATCCATGATGATGAATTTTAAACCTGCAAACCTATTAAAAACACTATTATTTGATACGAATGAGACAATAAACCTATGAAAAACATTAACTGCCATAGATGTCTGCGTGCTATATTCTCTCATACCTACCACTAACTGCAACTATATTCCGTCATACTTGCCATTGCGAAGTCGTTGTTTTTCCTACATTCATCTGCGTATTTCTGAAACCTAAGAGTGTTTTTTCTCGTCCATCTTGAATACATGCACACTAAGAACATGCCTCTCTGCCAGCTTCCAGACCTGCAATCCCTAATTTGTATTCTTATTGAATTAGTTTGACATCTGCCTACGTGTGGGTATTGTGGTTGTTTTGGTGACTTACCTCTCCACGAATCTTCCACATGACCTGCATGTAGAGTACACCACGATTGCAACCAGAGAATGAAAGTTTGTTAAATCACAACAATTGAGAATATTTAAGAAACAGGAAAGTGGGAATCTTGCGAGGGAGAGGCGTTTCTACAATGAATAATATATATAACTACTAAATAGTATGGTATTTAAATCTTATGTTACAAAAGAAAGAGCAAGGAATGGTTGTGGCTGCAGGAGATGGAGATGATCATGATCATCAGGAATGCCCACTAGACAGTTTGAAGATAGAATCAATTGACGTTAATGAAGGAGGAGGAACATATATGGAGCAGGAGAATTCAGAGATATTGAATATCAGTGAAATTGATATTGATGAATTGAGGGAGGCCATTCGAAAGCAACATGAAACAATAGAAAAAATGATGTGCGATCTTGAAGCAGAGAGGAGCGCTTCCAGAGAGGCAACAATTGAAACGATCGCTATGATGCAACGTCTCCAGAAAGAAAAATATGACATGAACATGAAAGCCACTAAGTTCAAGATAATAGAAGAACACATTGAACAGGAAAAGGTGTCTCTCGAGTTTCTCGTCGAAAGAAGAGAAGATGAAATTGATAAGCTAATTTACGAGCATCACAAAAAAGATAAAATGATTGAAGCGCTAAAGTATCAGCTTCAAAAAAAGGATGAAAAGCTTGAAGCTCTAAAGTCCAAGCTTCAGAAAAAAGATGTAGAGATTGAAGGGCTAAAGTCCGAGCTACTTCAGTCTTTCAAGTAGAGGATGCAACTAGGTAGAAATGTTGAATGCCACTTATACGATGATCACAACGACAGTTACAATGATTATAAATATAACAATACTGTTCATGTTAATGGATTCAAATCAGATGATGAGAATAATTGTATGTTTTCTAGAACTCATGTTCATGATAATGCTGAGGCTCGACAACTTACGTCACTGGGAGAGATTCAGAAAAATGATCAACTGAGTGAAACGCTAAATTAAATATGGAATATTAATTGTCATCCTTGCTTGCATGTTATTTGATAGATTTATGATAAAGGAGGTATTGTTTACAAGGATAATTATATCATTGATGATATCATCAACGCTGCCCGGTCTTGGGGCACACGAACCCAAGGCAACGTCATCTCCACCAAACCAATAATAATCCAAGAAAATAGACATTTAAGAAAGATTTTTTTTAATAAATAATACACACCCTTAATCTAAATTACAGATTTTTGTTAAAGTTACTACAAATTACTACAAATAATCGTCGTGAGCCATTCATATATATCCCATTGTTGGGGACATAATAATAATAATATCATGTTTGGGATCATGTAATATGCGAAGCCACACTAACACTAAGTTCTATAGAATTATTTGTATCACCTTATGTTTGAATTCGTAAATTTGGAATTTGGAATTCACTAGGAGAAATTTCAATACTACAATGTTATAGAGGAGCCAACTTGAGTCAATACTAATAGTTCGAAGCATATAACGAGATTAAGGTTGTGTCTGCTTCTAGAATGAAGGTTAGCGTATACATATTATCTTGATTTTCATTATTATTTCCAAATTAATTACCATGCTTCACTTTGGAGAGACTTAGAACCAAACCCAAAACATTTTTTATGTTTATGGGTATCCAAATTTTCACAGAACACCTCTCATGGATAGAGAGGAAATGATTAGTGTGTATATACATGTATTTCAGATAAGTCAGGTTACTAGCCATCCATGTGTTACACCCAAATCTCATCATCAACATGTGATAAGCTCCTAAACATCCATGTTTTCCCTCATTCCCAAATCTTGAAGTGAAAACCTAGCTCCAGATGCAAACTTAATGCACATAAAAACCAAGCACCGCTTCTACGCTTAAGCTTAGGAGTGGTACCTTCTTCAGCATTGCCTAAGTTGTGTTGAAGATAGGCAGTGGCACCGCTTTTACCCTTTGTTTGAAGAGTGGTTTTTCCCTAGCATCACTCTGTCGTCAAGGAGCAGCAACAGTTCCCTTGGTAAAAAGTGAAAAAGAGAAGCTTCACAAAGCTTCTAGATCAAAAGCTTTGTGGTAGGCCTTATCCCTATTCACTTGGTGTTAGATTTTTAACATTAAGCTAGCATTATTAGGATATTTAACTAAGAGAATAACAAGCACAACAATCAAACACAAGAAACAATGAACATAGTGTTTTTCCTCGGGGAATCCATAAATGGAGAAAACCTCACAACTTCCTCAGAGATAGAATCAACACCAAATAGCAAAGCCCCAAAAACAGTAAGGTGATCTTCTGACAATAGTAACCTTTTTCTTCCTAGCCCCAATGTCTTCTTTTTCCTCAGCTATGTGCTACAACTGAGTGTGAGTGAGTGTGTGATAAATAGAGAGGCTAGCTCTCTATTTATACTAATTCTTGACTTAACTAAACCCTACTAGGGATGAATTCACTAGGCGAGTCTAACAACCCTAGTGCCCCGAAACTACGGAGAATTTAACCCTTGAACAATAGGAGGGTTACCCATAATGACTTGACATGACTTGTTTACATTATAGATCCTCCAGATTGGAACATCGGGGCATGACATGACTCAATTACATTACAGACACATCCTCGAATAAACATTGGGGTACAAGACATAAGATACATAGGTGAATACATTCCGAAGTTACAAATACATCAACACTCCCTCTTAACTAGCACTACAACAAATCCTGGAATTAGCATCCCATTTAGCGTCCCTTTTTAGTGTATTTTTTTTTACATTGAGTGGTCAAACTAGACGCTAAATGGGACGCGTCATGGACAAAACTTAAAGCATCCCAAAAAACATCTTTTTTTGCTTCCTAAATAGCATCCTTTATGACGTCCAAAATAGCGTCTCTTTTTTTGCTTCTAGAATAGCGTCCAACTTTGCTTCCTAAACAACGTCAAGGTTTGCTTCCAAAATAGCGACCAACTTTGTTTCCTAAACAACGTCGAGGTTTACTTCCTAAATAACATCCTTCTTTGCTTCCTAGCGAGTGTCTGCTTTTGCTTCTTAAATGACACCCTTGTTAGCGCCATATTTGCATCCTTAATAGCACCATGTTAGCATCCAAATTAGCATCTGTTTTTACTACCACTTTAGCATCCCATTTTGCACCATGTTTTACTTTCAAATATGTGCCAATTTTTGCTTCCAAATTTGCACCAATTTTTGCTTCCTTTTTTGCATCATGTTTTGCTACCAAAATGACGCCAAATATTTATTCTATTGTTGCACCATATTTTAGTGCCATGTTTTGCATCCAAAGTAACATCTTATTTTTCTACCATACCAACGCCATGTTTGGCTTCATCATTAGCGCCATGTGTTGCATCCCTTTTAATGCTTAGTTTCATGTCTCTCATGTTTTGGTCACTAATTTAGCTGTTTTTAGTATTTAACCGATATTATAATATCATTAGGGCATGGAGGAATAGAACCACCAACCTCCTGCTTGTAAGGAAGGTGCTCTTCCATTGAGCTAGAACCCTTTAATAATTTGAGAACCTTACTTACAGAGACCTCTATAATGGTAAAAAGGATCAATGCACAACTTTGAGTATCTAATGGTCGAACAAGGCAACAGAGAAAGAGGCTTTTGTAATACCAGAAAGGACACTCATCAACATCAACAGTGTTGCATGTATCAGAAGATGACAATGTAATAGTACTAATTTGGTTACCTAAAATCATGTAGCTTGGGCATTCTGGTTATATCAGGACCTGATAAGCCATGTGATTAGCAATACACATTAGTGCATGCACATGACCAGAGAAAAAAGAAATGTTCCACCAGTCTAGCTAGCAGCCAAATTATGACAGCCTGGTTACAAACATGTAATATCTTGCACCTTATTCTAGTGGACAGACAATTCTACTATTGGTCCTAGCTGCATGTGATTACACACGATATAAGTTATAACTTATGTACCAACATAGTTACCTGCATAAGATCAGTTCTAACAAAGTGGGGAAACAAGAGTGAAAATAAAGAGAGTGTGCCTTGAAACAGATTTTATATCATTGCAATGAATTGTGAATTGTCGATTCAAGCATTTAAAAGCATGAGAATTGATAATTAACTGTAGAAATGCATCTGGGAAATAGCATGAGTGCTATAAGGAAACTTAATTCCAATGACTTTAAATATTTGTAAGGCATAGTAGGAATAGACCACTCACTAAATATGTTGGGGGGTGGGGGTTGAAGGTATTATGGAAGGAATTTTCAGTGGAAACAACATACACTAAGAATCTACAATATCTTCCTAAACATAAAAAATGGCGATTACAAAAGAGTAACGTGGTTGAACTACACCGAGTGGATAATGGTACTCATTAGGATGAAGGGATCAAAGGGATCAAAAAGAAAGTTTAGAGAAAAGACTAGTACCATTTCTAAAATATTGACCATTCCAAGAACTCCCTAGGAATGGTTTGTTGGCATCCATTTCTTGTCATTTTCTGGGAACTTTTCTAGGTTGTATCCTTCAGGAGATGGGTCATTCCCATAAAACAAATGTAGTAACAATGATTTCATCCTGTAGAGCATATTTTATGCCCTCATTTGGATATAAAGGAAATGAGCGTAAAGTTTAAGAAAAACCAACAAGAACCTTAGGTTAGTCTCACCTAATATATTGCTAGTAATCAAATACTTAATAGAAGTCAACTATGATAATTCATCTAGTTATCAGTCAGAAGCTAAAGTTACTAGGATATAGATAGATATATGTACATATATGAGAACAAATTGGATACAATATGGTTTCATATGCATATATAAAAATACATGTAAAATATGTGTGAGCATGTAAAATACATGTATTTCCTAATATTTCCAGAGTTTTAACAAAGTATTTCCCTTGGATTAATGTATTTCCTAATAAAATGCTCTACAAAAATATCTATTGACCCATTTTCCATTTTTCATATGGCATAGAGTTCCTATTCAAAACGTTCTTAAGCTCACAGCTTGGCCCAATGGGAGGGTGCTATCCTCAGTGGGTGTTATTAAATAGTTAAAAAAAGTATAGCTATGTTTTTTTCAAAAGAAGTCCCAAATACGTACAACTGACAAAGGTTTTCATAATTTCATATAAACTAAATGTCTACCTCGTGAATATGACCTCGCTTTTGAAAAATCCTATCCTCTTATGTTCCAACAGCCTGAATAAAATGCTCCACCTTGTCCAATATTACCTGCATGATAAAATGTTCCACATTTTAGTGTGATATCAACTTAGCTGGAAATGCTAGCTATATCCAAACCAGTTAACACCCTTTCATTTGATGTTAAGTAATTTCAGACACAGGAGACGTCCTATAGCCTTTATAAAAATCCATGTGCATTTGAAATTTCAGAAAGAGAAAACATTATACAACTTTAATGCCAGCAATTGGATAAAGCTGGTCAAGATGAACTCGGTATCATTTCCATCAATCTGGGGACATGATATCTTGCGATTCAAGTGATAATTAAAATTTCAAAGGCCACACAACTTCACATTGCAAGATTTAGAAGACCAAAGTGAGAATATCATAATATCTAGTAACATATAGTGAAGTCCTTCGGTCAACCTAATATTTGCCCACAAAAAATATATAATAAATGCAATCATTGTCATAATACCTCACCTGCATCTGTCAAATAGCCACCCATTGCACTGAATTCTTTCTTGTATACAACCATGAGCAAATTAATTGAACCCTGTAAAATAGAAAATAGCCACCAACAAATTATCTCCCTGGAGAATATTGTCACAGAATCAAAACAGAGAATGTGAGCTGTAAAAATAGATCTATAATAAACTGTCTACACACTAGAGATAATCATGCTTAGAAGTTAGAACAACAATCAAATTGGACATACAAATATTCCAAGCATTTCAACTGAAATGAATTACAGAACAAAATGTAAATTTAGATAATATTTATTCAGTGACTATTTAAGGAATTCAAATAGAATATAGGAGGTGTAACATCTCTACATACAAACCTCATGAATTTCCAATGTAGGCATGTGTGGAAGGAAATCATTGCCAACAAAGAAATAGATGAAGACAAAATCATCCACAACCCATTCAAAATCAATCTCTATTCGAGGTTTTGGAATCTTCATATCATACTCTAAATTTTCACGTAAAACCCAGATGTTGACGAACTACCAAATATTTGAGATATCAGAAACAAGTTAGATGTAAAAATAATAGTAAAACATCCACATGATCTATAATAATATTGAAACTTGCTTTAATTATCATCACCTAAATGGGACCGTTATTCGTATTAATGCAACCATACAACATTAACAAAAAGAAAAAACCTCCAAGCATGCATAACCAAAATCTTAACATAAAAAATTATACATATATCCAACTTACCTGATAAGGATTTTTAGGATTAACATTCAGTTCACCACCTTTCTTGTCAAAATCTCCTTGCTTTGTTTTTGGTTGTTCTTCACATGCATTTGCAAAATGACCAACCTGACCACAAAGGAAGCATTTGTCTTGTTGTCCAGGCATAACCACAATCTGCACAATTACATATATAAGGAAAGAGGCAATGTTATCATATTCCTCTCACTATTTTTAAAGACTATAGTAAAAGAGATGACAATGCGATCTGAATGCATTTCAGTCATACAAACCTATCAGGAAATTTAAAAATTTCATCTTGAACAAAGGATGAGCATTAATTTCTGTTTTTCATAAAGGACAAACTGTTAAAAGAGAGTCTCTACTTTTGTGGGGATTATTTTGTCATTGACCATGCTTGGATATGGTGCATGTGTAGCATTTCTAAGCATAACTCCTACCCTCAATGGTTTTTGGTATTTGTCTCCTAGTAACACTCAAGAGTAAAGCCTAGAAATGGGGTTAAGTATTGAAATTTGAACATAGATGAGTATAAGAGTTCAGAAGTTTATTGGGTTAACATTCAGACATTTATTGGGTTTGGTGAAGGTCATCAACATATAAAACATATCTAGATATCAGTAAGAGTGATATAAATTTGAAAGTACTTCCCATGATTTCGAAGATAGGACTACCAGAACCTCTTCCCAATACAAAGATGTAATAATTATTTCTAAGAGTTTGAAAATGTATGAACCATTGCCGCTTCAAGGCAAGGTGATCTAAGAGAATGGGTGGATGTTACAATATGTAATGCACAAAAGTGCAATAAAAAAATCAGATAGCGATAAAAATGTACTCATTAAATCCTTAAAAGCAAAACCTAGTGGCTACTTGTGCATGTCAATGCATCTTGACCCATATCAAATGAAACCAAGGACCTTGATCTTGATTCTAAGCAAATAATCATGAGATTGAACTACTACACAACAGTGAAGAATAGCAATAGTTCTATTACACTCTGTTCTCTATAAATCAGGAGCACTAACCTCTCTCAAAATTGAGAAGTACACCTCATGAGTAGATAATGCTAACATGATTAGATCAGCATCCTACAGCCATTGGGAAAAAAGCATTTACCAACAACCATTTGGTACAAAGGAATTTACCAACAACAATATGGCATTTACCACCCTTTTATGCCTGCAACATGCATCACCATCTGAATACGATGCCAAACAAGAGTTTACCAAGGAGCATTCTGACACATGGCTGTTACAATCTATTTTTAGCTAATTTCCCCAAAGATTTTTAGGCCTGTCAACCCTATGCCTCATCGACCATTCTTTTTACATGTAACACAAATCAAAGTCACATTATTTGAACACAGGATCAACCCAACAAATTTGAAGATCAGGAATATCATTTGGATTCAAGAAAACTAGCAAAAATTCTAAAATGAAACTGATACAAATAGAGAAAGCTAAAAAAAATGCTAATTTTTTTACCAAAACATGAAATTTTTTGTAGACTATGGAAGTTTCTAGTATGGACTCATCGAGTTTCTGGTATGGAATTTCCATCTTTGTTTATACTAACTGAATAATTGTCAAATATTGGAAACCCTCCCCACTGTTTACTGAGTATGGTTAGCTCATTTCAGCAGTAAGCTTGATTTAGTGAGTGTTTTGACTCCTCACTGAGTTTGTAATAATATTAGAACAACTACAACAATCTCCGAGAATGCAACATTAATCTACAAAAATGGTTTTGATCCCCATTGAGATCTTCAATAATATTAAAGCAACTACAACAACCTCCAAGGATGAAACATTTATCTACAAAAATGGTTTTTGACCTTTGGTCCTGATACTGTAGGTATACAGATCTTCCTTCCTTGGATGCTTCAAATTGCTATAATAGCCAAAGATTTGTCGTTTATTTACCACTATTAATACCCCAGCTTGAACCAATCAGGGAAAAAAATGTCAGATCATTTGCCCCAAGTTTTGGCAAGAGTGGTTATCTAATAAATTCAGCATATTTAAAAAAAAAATTGGCAAATTAATAATGTGTGGTATTTATATGACTTCGATCCTAATATTAAAAATGGCCTTTGGATATCTGAGTCAGTATATAAGAATGATCATATATATATAGCAGGAACATAGGATCTTGTATGTTTTTACAGTTGTTTAAACTTTTTCTACTAACATGGCATAATAGATGCCAAAGATATTATTGCAGAGCAAATTTTTTAACTATCACTGTTGCTGGAAAAAATAATACGTGGAAGAGAAAACCTTAATGTGAGTACTGAAAATAAGCTACAATAAATTCATCTTTACGTTTATCCATAAAAAGCAACAACATACACATTATATAATGAAATCATTCAGAAGATATATTAAATTGTTTTCGCTGAGATCCAAAATTAGGGCAAGAACCAATTGTCAAATTTGGCTTTGGTATCCCATTCTCTTCAGAAGAGTGGAAAAAGGCATAATAGGAATGAGAGAATGTGGCCAGGCATATTGGCTTCATAACCGCGTCAAGTATTTGAAAATAGTATCATAAGCACTTTATATAGAGATATGGAAGTTATTAATAGTATAGTAGTGGATTGCATCATACAGACAAGCTATCACTCAAAACTACTTGAAATAACCAAACATGAGAAATGAAATGAAATTAAAGTCCATGAATGACCAAAATAGGTCAATGAGACATGAAACTAGGAAGTAGAACCTTTGACAATAGCATTAAGGAGTGCCTATATTGTCACACCTAATAAGTTCTAATCTATAGTTAAGGTTAGTACATTCAAGCCCAGACTCAAAACCATGAAGAATTTCAAGGCCAAAAATATTGACAATAGATGATACATATATATCAACATGTAGGGTCATTTATGAAGGCTAAAACTTCAAAAAATAATTGTTGCACAGAATGACAGAAAACACTTACCATGATAGCGGGAATATCCAAGCTATAACACTTTGGTGAGCTTCACCTTCTTGTGGATAGACTTCACTCAGGCTTCTGAACCGTACTTCAAATTTGTCATCCAAGAGGATGCTACTTGCTTGAACATCCTTGTAATCCAAAAGTAGTCATTGTTCAGTATTCTAAAAGACAGTATGCCAGCGTGAGAGTAGTTCCCCTAAAGTATATGCATCCCATGAAAAGACAAGTAATAGCTAGACAATAAATTATGATATAAAAGCGTAACAAATTTGGAAAGGTCCAACAGAAAAAATTGGTCTCAGTGGGATGTTAAGAATTCCATTCAATTGATTCAAATTTCATTCAACCATTACAGGCAATGAAATAATTCAAAATTCACTAATGTGTATGCCTCGCGATAATGGGATGACTAAATCTAAATTTTGTAAAAATAATTGGAATTAGTTACACAATAACTGAAAGTCAAAATCCTCCTACTTCAAAAGAAATTCGTGGATATTGGTTATAACTTATAATAAGCTTCACTACAAGCTAATTATGCAAAAGTAGAGACACAATAACGTACTTTCAAGACATCCTTTTATTACTAAAATATATGTGGTATATAGGTGATTTGGAGTTTGACTTTGACCTTGAACATCATAGAAACCAAATGGGTAACAATAAGAGTATAGAAGTCTTGTCATCAGTACAGTACAAAGAAAAACCTGTCAAACTTTAAACAGTACAGAAGTCTTGTCATCGGTAACAATCGCAATTTGGGATATGATCTTGGTTTGAAAGAAACCATATTAAAAAAAAGCAATATGAAACAAAGACCAAATAGAGAATGAATAGATTTAAAAGTGTCTTAAAATCAATCTTTCAAAACTCGGTTTAGTGAAAAACTCAGCTAGGCAGGAGAGTTTGAAATTAATTCAAACTCTGGAAAAACTCAAGTAATTTTATTGAGTAGAATGGAAATTAATATTTCATGTTTGGGTTACTTAAAATAATAAAGGGGCCCAATGAATCCTTCATCGGGCTCATTGGTTTGACCCCAAGAAAAACTTAGAAAATACCCATGGGTGCTTGCGAGTCAAATTTGACCGGTTTGGTTTGTTTTCTGTGCTAAAAATAGGACAAGATGTGATCCTAACAATCGTTGCAATGCCATTGATGTAGCTCAATTATGGATAGCACTGTCCACCCTACTGCACAGGATTAAATGCTGTGTGGGGTTGTGTGTACACAGTTGGATATAAAAAAATCAGATCCAACTGCATACACACCACCCCATGTTGCATTTAACACTCTATCATAGGGTGGATATTGCTCGCCCTGGCTCACTCTACTTGAAACAATACTTGTGGTAGGATAATATTCCCATAATGAGCTGGCATAGGGTAAACAATCATCAACATAATTTCTTTAATTTTACCATAATTCCTGAAAATACAAATATGAAATAACCCTCGAGTTTCGATTATTATATTGAAGATAAATAAGGTCAAAATATTCTCTCTCAACCTTGTATTAAAATCAAAATCCAATGAAATACAATTATCTTGGTCTATTCTCTAGACTTCTAGTTTCTTTTTGTCATGCTATTTTGCTAAATAGCTGCTAGGATAAATATTGATGACATTTTATATTATGTTTTATCACTTTATGGACATGTTTTTAAATTTCAATGAAGATGTACACTCTAATGTTTTCAAAATATATGTATAATCACGATTCATTTCTGATGCCTTATTTTTATTTATATGATTCAATGACTATCGTGTTCAAAGTTCAAACTTCATTCAATGTTGTCATGTTCATTATTTCTATGATTCTATGACTATCATGTTCATTGTTGATGTGTTTAATGTTCATAGTTTAATGAGCATAATGAATTTTATTGAAAATTTTCATATATTTTTTAATTTCCATATATTTTAGCCATTCGAACTTAATGTCAAATTTTATGTCGATTTTTATAGCCAAAATTTTAAGTGTCGAATTTTTGCCAAATTTTAAGGTCACTAAATTCGAACACAAACTCGAACCAGGTGACTTAGGTCCAGATTGGCCTCATAACTTATTTTCTCTCGATGTTGAATAATTCATGATGTATCATTGGCTACAACAGTTTCTCCAAGATGTCTAAATCCATCTCTTGCATTGTCCAAATCTTAAGGCATTCCCTCGTCCTCAAGACCATAGGGAATGATGTCACCTACAACCATACACTTCAAAGAATTGACAATTGCTTCGGGAAAAAGAAGGTACAATTATTGCACACGAAGGTTGTTGTCCAAATGATAGTGTTGTAAACTTGTAGAGACATAGTGCTTGTAAGCATGTGCAAGCACTAGAGAATTGTTTCCATGTCGAAAGCAGTTGATCCTAACATAAGAGGGAAGCCCACACTTCCTCTTGTGAATTTTCTATGTGATGGCATTTCCTGTTGGGGACTCACTAAACAAGTGAAGACTAGATTTCGACTTGGAATTTTCTATGTGATGGCATTTCCTGTTGGGGCCTCACTAAACAAGGGAAGACTAGATTTCGACTTGGATTCCCTTGGATACCAAGGTAGGCCATCTCCAAGTCTAAGAATGAAAGAGATTTGCATGTTGAAGATGAGAATGAATTCTGATTGAAGAGTTTATATTTGAAGATTGCTCAAAGTAGAGAATCAATGAGCAAACTTCTGCGCTATGGGAACAAGCGAGCAAAAAACTAGAGGAATAGCCATAGCCAAAAGCTAGTAGCTAGAGCCATGAGCCAAAGTTATAAATATAGCAAAGAGCCATATTTGACAACCGTATTCCAAAGAAGTATATGTAAGGCACGTTGATCCAAAGCGTGGTTTCCTTCTAAGTTTTTGGAGATCAAAAATCCTGTCAATGGAGAAGTGTAATCTGAAATGGGTACGAAGATTCCGAACTAAATGAATGGGTTTTAAATCTTAGTACACAAAAACAATTTGATGATGTATGAGGGTTGAAACAAAAAACACAATGCAGGCAATACAAAATTAAATGAGAGAAAACATAAAAAAAAAGAATTAAATGAGAAAATAAAAATAAAAATACGAGAGAAGAGAGATGGGAATAGGAAATGAAATGTGAGGTCTTTGGATCTTTATCGTCTTGTAATTGCACTTGCAAAGGGTTTTTGTTGGCCAAGAGGTGAGGATGCACAAAAGATAATTTTTCTAAATTGTTGAATGGTCATGGAGCCATGAGCTGCATTGTAACTTAAAATTGTTAAAATGAAGGTTGAAAAACATTTGAAGCTACTTTTCATATTTGGGTTTTCAAGGTAAAATATTTGAGTTTTATTCTGTGTAATGGTATTGCTGCATTCTGATTCCCTAAAGAATTGTTATGATAAATTTCAGAATAGAATCAAGCCTGTCCCATCATATTGCTATTTCCAATAGGAAAATATCCTACACCGTTCATTTAATGGTGTCCACGAGATCAATGGTTGTAATAGTATGGTTGTTGAGCTACATTCTATCCTCCTAATTTCATAAATAATTATCCATTCCTATTCTAAGAGGTCATTGAGCAACCAACAGGCCGTACGAATCCCTTTTATGGTCGTACGCATTCCTCTTATGGCCTGTGTGCCGTCCAAAGGAGAATCAAACTCTCCAATCTGAGCAATGGGAGAATATCCTCCTACAACCTTTCAATTGATGTGAAACTCTTCTCAGATGATAGTTCTATTTTTTAATTAGACCATAGTAGGAGAAATTTCCTTCATCTATCTTAATCACTAGCCTCAATCGACAAAACACCACAACTGCGGTTACCTGGTTTGTATTCTTACTTGGGGGTAAAGGAGCCTTTGAAGAAAAAGCATTACAATTATTCTCAACTGCTGGAGCATTTTATTTTTATTTACTGTGGGAAATGATATCTCAAATGCTAGAGTAATTTGTTAGAATTGTGGTTGGTCTGCCTTTGGATTGCAATAAAGCATTCCTTCCTTGGGTGACAATGAATGGAAAGAAGCCTTAGAATGTTCCTTCCATTGGTAACAATTAAAGAGAAATAAAAATCTCATTGAAATCAACAGTTTTCTGTGTTTTTAAATAGAGTTTAGACAGGACACTTGATTGGGTACACCATACTCTAATTGCATGAGCAATGATTTGTAACTAATTGGTAAAATAATTAATTGAAAAACATGTATAACCAGTGTGGGTGTAAAAAATATGGTGAGTGTACCAGTGTGCAAAATTTTCAGTAGTTCACCACTGGGCCAAAACAGCTACATCGTACAATTATGCAGACATGCCAATTCATAGAAGTTTTAAAGAGCCCAACCAATGTTCAAAGTTTTCAAGGAAAAGCTCTAAATGGAAAAAAGTTCAATAAGAATTTTTGAGACTAACATGGGTGAGAAAAGACATTCAAATTCTTTTAGGATGATGCAAATACACATAGATAGGACATGGTAGTTTTATTGAATTATTTTGATGATAAACTCTACAGTTTTTCTTCTAAGACCTTTTGCTTTCGTGTTGAATTCCCTAAATCACTAATGTGCTTTTAATAATGGATAGGCAAGAAGGGCACGGTACATCCAATCAAGAAGAAATTGTATTTACTTACATGATGCAAATTGTTCTGCAACCCATACAAGTGTAATTTTATTGTATTTCCACCTTCATCTGTAGTAAAACGCACATGCAAAGGATGCATTTTTTCATTCATCAGTATCAATGAATAAGTTTCCAATATAGGCAGTGACCTTTTGAAGTCAAAACAAAAAACAAAACTCCCTTGTACATTTTAATTTATCCTTTCTGAATTTTCATGCAGTGAGCACATGTATTTGAATTTTTCATATGGGAAATTAATAAATAAATAGTAGAGGACCTAATGGATATCTCCCATGAAATGAGAGAGAAACAATAAGGCTTTTGTTAAATTATCTACAAGTTATACAACTGTGCATTATTATCAATTGGTAAAATAAGACAGCATTTAAATATAATTTACAATGAAAGAAGCAAAATGAGGAACACAATACAGATAGACAACTCATTCTAACAGGATGACTATCCAAAAAATCATACAATTTTCACCAGTGGCTCTGCTGCCATAATTTCCAAGCTGGGAAGTGTAACTTTTTATGGCACCATCAATACACATGCCTTCCTCTCCTTCGGCATTATGGCAGTCTCCTGTTTGCAAACAAACATAAAATAAAAAATGCTCTGATAAGGATGCTACTGAGATATTTATATGCTGCATACCCTTCAGTATCAGTGTCTCCTGAAGATACAAATAATTCTCTTGAGAAATTCAAGTTATACCCATCTTATGATGGAAAACTCTACACACCGTGACAAATAGAAGACAAAATTGATGAGCAAGCAAAATGAGACTATTTGACAAAAGCAGAGACAAAATACCAAATTAAAATAGCTAATCATGAGAATGAAGTGTGTTTTGGAAAATAAAACTTACTAGAATATGTATAGGTACACTTGTTATCTGGTGTGTCAATGAAATGTAATGGACTTGACCAGCGATATCTGAACTGCTCTTGATCAGCCCATGAACAAAGAGAAGAAAGATTTCCTTCTGCATAGTCAAGGAGGAGTTTGTTCACTGCCGCTAATGCTTCTTCACTAAGAAGTGGCTGTACTTGTCAATAAAATAGTAATTCAAACTATTAACTAATTTATAAAACATATCAATTAATAAAACAACAAAATATATATATAGCAATTCCCCAAGTTCGCTGAGCTGTGGGCTCAATTGACAGTCCTTCCTCCACTGACTTTAATATAAGGGGTCCCTCTAATGAAGGAATTTTTCAAGGCCTTAGCATCTTAGGAAAATTCTGAACAAATCGTGAAGATAGGAAATGGACAGTTCACCAAACAATAGGAAGTGGAGGAGGTGTTCATTAGAAATTATAGAGCAGGTTTTCCAGTGTCCAGGCCTCACAGAGTAATGCAGGGGAGCCACTAGCCATATGAAGTTGTATTGACAGGGTCCTTAGTAGAATTTTTGAGGTGGAGGAAAGAATGTCTCAGACATCATTTACCATGGACAAATTGGCAGTTACCCTGATAGAGATGGTCGAGGTTAAGTTGTTGGCATTGGTGGAGGATACGTTGTTAAAATTGTATTGCTTTTTATAAAAATCTTATGAGGTCACACGATATTTTCTTATAAAATCACATGAGATATTGTTTGATTGGAATTATTTCAGTTATTAAAAAATAAGCATTACAAATGGGTAACAAGCATTTGTTGCCTAAAGATAATTGCCTAGAGCAGATGGATTTCATCAGAAGACAATTCATTCAAAATAGTGCCTAGTCACCTCCACATCCTTTTATTTAAGAGTGAGATTGAAATAGTTTATGAATGTATTGATTGGTCCTATATTCTGAGCATGTTTAAGGATTTCAGTTTTGACAACTTTGTGTTAAAGAAATGAAGGCTCTCTTGCTAGAGGCTTCACTAACTTATCTATTATCAGATGCAAATCCGAAGGATGTGGAATTCTTTAGGTCATTGTAAAAAGATTTTTCACTAGCCTCAACTTTGTGTTATGGCAGCAAAGGTCATGGGCTATCTCATCTCTTCAGGAAAAAGGACTTAACCATTGGTGAATGAACACTCCATAGATGAAATTTTTCATCATCCTTTAGAGCCCGAGATACACAAAAAAAACTATGAATTACTTCCAAATATCTTATAATGCTTCAAGATCCAAAATCCAGTGATATATAATTGACTGTTACAAATGAACTTTATAGCCTTTAGGACTTTTGTGCTTATCTTACTGGCAAGGGACTTTCCCAAATCCAACCTACTCACATAATTCCATTGTAGGTGTACATATATCATGTTATCTAAATATTAGATCCACAAGGTAAGCTTACAAGAATGAAAAATAGGGCCGAAAAGTTTGACAGACTAATGGAGATGTAGATTTGTCCTAATAATGTATATATGCATAAAAACAAACATACAATGCTCAATAAATATATATTCTAGAAATTGTGCTTGCAGCCCAAATTGTAAATCCATATACTTCTTGCTATGTGGGTTCATATATCTTATCTTACAAACAGAAGTAATGATGAAGTATTGATATACATTTTCAGTATTTTTAAAATTTTGAAGGGAGGCCAATGGGGGTGTCATTGTTATTGGTTGTGACATGAATATGTATACTTGTTCAAAAACCTCCTCATCCTTTGTGAGACCTGACCTGTCATGGGAAGTGAATATGTTCTTTGATGAATATTTAGACTTGCTCAAAAACCTCGTCTCCTTTGTGGGATGTGTCATGGGAAAGGATTTGAGTATATTTGTAAATAATAAATAGTGAGTAATAAATATTCAATACACTGTATTTGGTTTCTTGGCTTCATTTATACCATAGAAT
Organism: Pseudotsuga menziesii; assembly: GCA_001517045.1. Taxonomy (NCBI): domain Eukaryota; kingdom Viridiplantae; phylum Streptophyta; class Pinopsida; order Pinales; family Pinaceae; genus Pseudotsuga; species Pseudotsuga menziesii. The sequence continues at coordinate 956,284 of LPNX010709055.1, forward strand.
TTCCTCTTAACAAGGAAAATATATATAAACCAACCAAAATAAACCAACTAATTTCAAACCAGAAAATCTGTGAGGACATAGTTCCTCTGCATTAGGAATTCAGTCAAATTTCTTCAGCTTTCTCAGAAACTAGAAGAAAGTACAAGTGGGGGAATTTACTCTAGTTCTTCAGAGATATAAATCTCTACTCAATCTACAACA